>JALLOW010000071.1:0-12473 GCA_036939715.1 Shionodiscus oestrupii
CACGCCGCGTTGGCGACGCGGCGTGGCCGTGACGGGGCCTTGGTGGCAGCGGAGAAAGGCAGGCGTGCCGGCGCCGAGGCTGGGCGACCTGGGCCGACCTGCGCGGGCCAGCGCAGCGCATCGCCGCGCGGCGCTCGCGACTTTGCCACCGGCAAGCGACGCGATAGGCCGGGCCAGTGAGGTCGAGGGGGTGTCGGGAAGGTATACGTGGCGGCCGCGGCAGTTGGGGCGCGGTGTGGCAGCGACAAGGAGTGAGGGCGATGATGGTGACATCATGGTGATTGCAAGCAGGTCTTGGTGAGGCGTTGACTTATAGAGGGTAAAAGGTTGCTTTCCCAAATGTCGATCTTCCGACCGAGCTTTCTTCCTAAAAATGACCCCTTGATTCCCTTGGAACTGTCCGGATTCTATGTTGCTTCCTTGGGTACCGGTAACTTGCTATGTGCATGTATTCTTCTCATAATCCACTGTGTTGTATGTGAGGGCACAGCTTTCTAATAGTCAAAAATGCGCCCTCTATATCTCAAAATCCAACTGTGGAGTATCGCGGCTGCGAAAGAAATTTGGGATGCAAATCGAATTTTGCTCCTGGGGGGGCAATCATTCATACATAGATATCTTATGATAACGGCTCACTTTTGGAGATACTCGCATACCAAAATTCCCAAACGTTTATAAGGGGGAAACCACGGGATCTGCGCTCTCGGTGAGGGGTAAATTTGTTGTGGGTGCTTCTATCCCTACGACAGTAGCTGTGGCCCCGGAGGCGAGGCGCCGCCAGGAGGAGCGGCCAATGCGATGCTAGATATCTGATATCTATATGGGGAATATCACTAGGACCATCTGGTCAGGACTCCCAGTTAGGAGACGGGCACGGATATTAGGGATCCAGATGGTGTCTGGATACCTTTCCTAGGGTGCGAAAGTTGCAGCCGATATTAGGTTGCAAACTAGTTGGCTGGCCGCCATGGGAGCTCACTTTATTAGGTCAGCTACTAGATTGTGATTTGTAACTGAGTTCTGCAGGGACAACCATTGACTTCAAGCATAGCTGACCGGTAAGGACCTGAACAACAACGAAAACTACTATCGACGATGCCGCTGGCAAGCCAGGCGGAGCTGAGGGCGACGGAACGGGCGGTGTATGAGGCCGTCCGCGCCAACCCCTTCAAAACCGTGGAAGGGAACGTAACGTGGGAAGTGATCGAAGAATTTGAGGAATATGCCAGGGACATGGCCCTAGAGCATCAACCATCTTATGGTTTTTGCGAGGAGGTAGGAATGTGCTATCTTGTGATGACCCCGACAGAATTCGAGGCGGAGACAGGCGTTGAGCCGGAGTTTGATTACCCGGAAAAGCCCAGTCTACTCCCTGAAGGCTACGAGGACATGGATGACGACACCCTGCGTCTAGCAGAGCGTGAACTCGACGAGAAGAACAAGGACTACGCCATGCACCAAGGATTCAGCAAAGGCTTCGGCGAGAACGTCCGCGACGCGTTCCCGGAGAAATATTATCAAGCTCTCCACGGCGGAACCCTGGTTAAGTATAGGCACGTCAAACCTTTGGACTACATCCTCAACCTCCGCCGCAAGGTCCCGCTGGACACGAAGACGGTAAAGATGCTCAAGGAGAAGCTTTACCGCGGATGGGAGGAGGAGGACGTCGAGGGTTTCAAAAAGCGCCTCACTAGGGAGCGCGACAGGCTGGGCCGCCTTCACAAGCCCATTATCGTCTCGGACGCGGATCTTCTCCAGCACTACATGGAGGAGATGTGGAAGCGCACGGACGTCTACGACCAGCACTGCATGACGGCCTTCATCGCCTTGGACGACGACGCCGAGGACGATGGGCCGCTGCCGACGCAGGATTGGGACACCGTCACGCAGTTCTTTGAGCGGAAGTGGAAGGAGGCCGAGGACTACATTGCTAATGGCGGCCAAACTAACAAATTTGTTGACGCCAGCGCGGTGGAGGACCTGCAGGCGCGCCACGAGGAGCAGATCCGCAAGATCAAGGAGGAGAGCGCCAACGCCATCACGGAGATGGAGCGGCGCACCGCCGATAAGATCGACAAACTCGCGGAAGCCATGCTGCAGATGGCGAACGAGCGGAAGGAGGAGCGCCGCCGGCGACCCCGCGCTCAGCAGAACGACCATGAGTCGTCTTCTGACGAGGAGGACGAGCCCGCGCCCACCCCGCCGCCCCGCAAAAGGAAAAAGGCCAAGCGAGGCGCGGCACGCCGTGCGCCCGCCGCGCCCGCCGCGCCCGCCGCACCCGCCCGTAAGGTATTTATTCCCGGCGAGCCCTTTGTCCGTGGTATGCAGCGGAAGCCCAATGCGTCCCGGGAGTGGAACGCCGTCTACGCTGACGCGCGCAACCGTTTCATGATGAATGGAGGCGCGGAAGGCATCAGGGAGCGCCTGGACGGGATGGCGCGCTACAAAGAGCGCGCGGACGCGGGCCAAATCCGAGGCTTTGATCCAGACAATCACAAAGCTCTGGTGGCGAAGTGGGAGGCGGCGCTGGCGGAGAAGGAGAAGGAATAGGATGAGCCGGGGTTTTGGGACGCGGAGCGCAAAATATTGGAACGGTTGAATAAAGAAAAGGAAAAATTGCTTTTATCATTGAGTGATTATGATCCTATACTTAGTTCTACTAAATCCAATGTCGCTCTTAGTCCGCCAACCCCGCCGCATAGCCAGGTCGAAGGGCTAACGAATCAACCTATCGCTCCCCCGCCGCCGCAAATCTGCCCGCGGGACCGCCGCAATCACAAGCAGCGGAGACCAGGACGGCGCGCCGCCAAGCGTAAGCGAGGAGAGGAGCTGCCGCCGCCGCCGCCGCCAACATCACCGGCTGATTGTTGTATGATCACTGATGATATGATGCGGCGCGCATTTGTGGAAGGTAAATTGGCATCCGCCGTCGTGGACTCCGGGGCAACTACCACGTGTGTCAAACCAATGGCGGAGCAGCAAATGGTATCAACCTGCGGCGCGTACGAGCTCGAGGGTGCGCCTTTTATCCACACCGGCGAGAAATCTAACAAGATATTTCGCATGGCGTTGGGGCACCTGGCGAGGGGATGCGACGAGGTAAAAATGAGTATCAATTTGAGAGACGCCGCAAGGGAAGGACATACCGTGCCGGGCGGCCTCCGCAACAATCTCTACAGCGTAAGCGCGCTCACCCAGGCGGGCTATGGCGCGGTGTTTGATAAGGATTACTTTGCAGTGGTAGACGCTGACGAGGTAAGCCGCATGATATCACGCCATGCCATACTCAAAGGTTTTTATTCTCCGGACGAAGGCCTCTGGCGAATACCTTTGGGGGACGTCAAGGGTGCAAAGCGTGAGAATTACGGCGCGGGCGAGACCATTGCGACACGTCAACGACCGATAGACATTCTGCGGGATGCGCCGGCGCCCCCGGCGCCCGCAGATATGCCGGACGATCTGGCAAACGTATATGAATTGCGGGCCAACCCGCAAATCATAAGGTACTACCACGCCGCCGCGGGTTTTCCAACCAAACCGACATGGATCAAAGCCATCGAGAACGGGCATTATAGCTCGTGGAAGGGACTCACCGTGGACCTGGTGCGCCGCCACTACCCGGAGGCCGACGAGACGTGGAAGGGCCACGGCCGCAAGATCAAGATGAATATCAGATCTACAAAGCAAATGTTGAAAGATGAAGAGGCTAACACTCAGCAGGTGTTGGCGATCTCTGAGCAATCGTCAGAACAGATTGGTTTGGAGGGCGTCCACCACAAGGTGTACAATCTTGCCGAAGAAATGGATCGCAAGATGTATTCTGACCAAACGGGCAGATTTCCGCATCGATCTTACAACGGTATGCAGTACATTATGGTAGTGTATGAAGCCCAAATTTCTAACAACATTTTTGTTGAGCCCATGCGAAATCGTCAGGCAGGAGAAATGGTAGCAGCATACCAACGTGCAGTAGATCGCTTGAAGAAAGCAGGAATTCAGCCCAAAATTCACATTTTGGACAATGAAATCTCCGCGGAATTCAAAAATGCGATAGAAGCCAACGGCATGTCCTACCAATTAGTTCCCCCCAACGATCATCGGCGCAACATCGCAGAAAAGGCGATACAGGTCTTCAAGGACCACTTCATATCTGTCCTCTGTGGAACAGCAGAGAACTTCCCAATGCAGCTGTGGGACCAGCTGTTGCCCCACGCGGAGTTACAGCTGAGCCTACTACGCAAGTCAAGGGTGGACAGTACCAAGTCCGCTTTCGAGGTAATGTACGGTAAGAAGCACGATTTCAACGCTAACCCATGGGCCCCTTTGGGATGCGCTGTGCAAGTACACGTCATGCCCCGAAACAGGAAATCTTGGGAGCCCCACACGAAGGCGGGATTCTACGTTGGAAATTCTACTGATCACTATCGATGTCATCGCGTATGGGTCGTGGAAACACGCAACGTCAGAGTCGGACAGACGGTGTTCTTCAAGCACAAGTATCTGACGCAGCCACCGGTGACCCAGGCGGACGCCATACTGCGCGCAACAGATGACGTGTGCGACCTCCTGAGGGGTAAAGTACCGGTAAAAGGTGACGTACGTACTGCCCTTGACATGCTCATGGACATTTTCAGCGAACAGAGCGAGAAAGCCATCAGCACGCCAACGGACGCCCATCGGGAGCGCATGGCCAGGGCGCAAGCCAACAGAACAAAAACGGACGAGGAAACAGTCGAGAACGACGACAGCCCGAACGAGATTGAGTTAGGCGATGACGACGTGCGAACTACCAGAACCGCCCAAATCAGGCACCCTCCCCCAAGCGGGCCACACCTCATTGAGGATGATGAGCCACCTAACTTTCGCGTGACGCGCGCAACCAGGCGCCGCCAGCTGCTGTCTGCCGTTGAAGTGTCAGGCAGCTGTCCAACGGCGAGACAGGCCGCGTCACGAAAGTTTCCAATGCAATTTCTCTGTGACTTCGCAGGGGCTGTCTTGGATGCGGAAACGGGGGACCTGTTGGAGTACAGACAGCTGATCAGAAATCCAAAGCATGAAAAAGAGTGGAAACACTCATTTGGCAATGAAATTGGACGATTAGCACAAGGTATGCCAGGCGGGCGCGCGAAAGGCACTAACACGTTGTTTTTTGTAAGCCGAAAAGACGTTCCCGCAGACAGACGGAAGCACATTGCCCACGCGAAGATCGTGTGCAACGTTCGCCCGCAGAAAGAAGAAACCAATCGAACACGATTGACCTTCGCGGGCCAGAACATTGACTCTGGCATGGACAATGGAACTCCTACGGCCGACTTGCTCACTGTAAAGTTATTACTTAACAGCGTCATCTCAACGGACGGCGCTCGTTTTATGGGCATCGACATCAAGAATTTCTACCTCAACACGCCGATGGAGAGATCGGAGTATCTACGGTTGAAGTTGGACAACTTTCCTGAAGACGTCATCGAGCACTACAACCTGAGGGAGATGGTAGACGACAAGGGGTTCGTCATTGCCCGTGTGGACAAGGGCATGTATGGCCTGCCCCATGCAGGAATTATAGCCCAGCAACTGTTAGAGAAACGCCTCAACGCTGAGGGGTACTTTCAGAGCCAAACTACCCCCGGTTTCTGGAAGCATGAGTCAAGGCCCATCTGTTTCTGTCTCGTAGTAGATGATTTCGGAGTTAAGTATGAGCGCAAGTGTGACGTGGACCATCTGCTCTCAGTGCTGAAACGAGACTATGAGATTGAGACTGACGAAGAAGGCGGCAAGTACTGCGGAATCACCTTAGACTGGGACTACACCGGTAAGAAGGTGCATCTGTCAATGCCTGGCTACTGTAAGGAAGCCCTCGTACGGTTCTGCCATGAGCTACGTAGGGCAACAGATCAGCCCCACAGGCATGACGTACCCAACTATGGTGCCAAGGTACAGTACGCGAAGGAAGAAGACACGTCACCAACACTAGGTGATGCGGACAAGCAGTTCATCCAGCAAGTGACAGGAGTCTTCCTATTCTACGCGCGAGCGGTAGATTCGACGATGTTGATGCCACTCAGCGCTATTGCGTCACGCCAAGCCAATCCCACAGCGGACACGATGGAGAAAACACTGAAGTTTTTAGACTACGTGGCCACCCACCCTGATGCTATTCTCACCTTCAAAGCGAGTGACATGGTACTACACGTCCACAGTGACGCGTCATACCTTACGGAACCCAAGGCAAGGAGCAGGGCTGGGGGGCACTTCTTCATGTCAAACAAGGGAACCAATCCTCCAAATAATGGTGCAGTCACCAACATTGCGCAAATCATCAAAAGCGTAATGTCTTCTGCAGCAGAAGCTGAGATTGGAGCGCTATTCATCAATTCAAGGCAAGCCATTCCAGCAAGACATCTTCTTGAGGAAATGGGGCACCCACAGCCACCCACCCCGATTATGACCGACAACACCACAGCTCTCCACTTTGTGACCAAGAATCTGCAACCCAAGCAGACCAAGTCAACAGACATGAGATATTGGTGGATGAGGGACCGATCGGACCAGAAGCAGTTCAGCTACTACTGGGGACCAGGAAGCGGAATCTTGGCGGATTACTTCACCAAGCATTTTTGTGCAGCGCACCACCGAGAGATGCGGCCCAAATTCCTCACACCTGCAGCAGTTTTGAACGCTTTCAGGGAGCGGGTAGGGAAAGCCCTCCTCAGATTCTGAGGTCTAGGGATATCCCAAGGGTGTGCTAGATATCTGATATCTGTATGGGGAATACCCCTAGGACCATCTGGCGGAGACTCCCAAATGGGAGATGAGACGGATGTTAGGGATTCGGATGGCGTCTGGATACCTTTCCTAGGGTGCGAAAGTTGCAGCCGATATTAGGTTGCAAACTTGCATCCGCACATATTGATACTTACAATAAGAGCCCCCATGGTTGGCTGGCCGCCATGGGAGCTCACTTTATTAGGTCAGCTACTAGATTGTGATTAGTAACTGAATTCTACAGCCAACTTCATTGACTTCAAGCATAGCTGACCGGTAAGGATTGAGAGCGAAAGGGATACTACTTGCAACGATGCCGTTAGCAAGCCAAGCGGAGCTGAAACGGCTGGAAAAATCCGTCTACGACACGGTCCGCGCCAACCCCTTCAAAACGATTGAGGGAAAGGTAACGTGGGACGTCGTGGAGGAGTTTGAGGAGTACAGCCGCGACATGGCCATCGAGCACCAACCTTCTTATGGTTTCACCGAAGAATTTGGGCTCTGTTATCTCGTAATGACTTCCGTGGAATATCTGGCGGAGACGGACGCGGAACCCGAGTTTGATTACCCGGAGAAGCCCGACCTCATGCCGGAGGGATACGAGGACATGGACGAGGACGCGCTCAAACTGGCTGAGCGCACCCTCGACGAGAGGAACAAGGACTACGCGATGCACCAGGGCTTTAGCAAGGGCTTCGGCGAGAACTTCCAGGACGCTTTCCCGGAGAAATATTATCAGGCCCTCCACGGGGGCCGCCTGATCAAATACAGACAGGCAAAACCGTTGGATTACATCCTCAACCTCCGCCGCAAGGTCCCGCTGGACACCCAGACGATCAAGCAGCTGCGCGCAAAGCTGCTACGCGGATGGGAGGAGGAGGACGTCGAGGGCTTCAAGAAGCGCCTTGTCAGAGAGCGCGACGCGCTGGGCCGCCTCAGCAGGCCCATCGTTGTGTCGGACGCAGACCTCCTCCAGCACTATCTGGAGGAGATGTGGAAGCGCACGGACATCTTCGACCAGCACTGCATGACGGACTTCTTCGCCTTGGACGACGACGCTGAGGACGGGGAACCCGCGCCTACGCAGGACTGGGAGACCGTCCCGGCGTTTTTCGAGCGGAAGTGGGATGAGGCGGAGAAGTTCCTCGCGAACGGCGGCGAAGCAAACAAATTTGCGGACGCCAGCGCGGTAGAAGATCTACAGGCGCGCCACGAGGAACAGATCCGCCAGCTTCAGGAGGAGAGCGCCAACGCCATCACCGCGATGGAGAAGCGCACCACCGACAAGCTCGACAAGCTCGCGGAGGCCATGCTGCAGATGGTGAACGAGCGGAAGGAGGAGCGCCGCCGCCGGCCCCGCCAGCAGCAGGCTGAGTATGATTCGTCTTCTGATGAGGACGCTGTGCGCGCGGCCACGCCTCCGCCCCGTAAAAAGAAAAAGGCAAAGCGGGCCGCGGCGCCCGCCGCGCCCGCCGCGCCCGCCGCGCCCGCGGGAAACCATAAGGTATACGTGCCCGGCGAGCCCTTCGAGCGCGGTATGAAGCGGAAGCCCAACTCGTCACGGGAGTGGATCCGCGTGTACAACGAAGCGCGCGGCCGCTACATGAGCTACGCGGGCGCGGAGGGCATCAGGGAGCGCCTCGATGGCTACGCGCGTACGAAAGAACGCGCGGACGCGGGCCAGATTAAAAACTTTGATCTGGAGCAGCACAAAGCTTTGGTCGCAAAGTGGGAGGCGGCTCTGGCGGAGAAGGAGAAGGAATAGGATGAGCCGGGGTTCTGGGACGCGGAGCGAAAAATATTGGAACGTTTGAATAAAGAAAAAGAAAATCTGCTTATTTTATTGAGTGATTCTTCTACACTTAGTTCTACTAAATCCAATGCCGCTCTTAGTCCGCCAACCCCGCCGCATAGCCAGGTCGAAGGGCTAATGGATCAACCTACTACTCCCCCGCCGCCGCAAACCTACCCGCGGGACCGCCGCAATCACAAGCAGCGGAGACCAGGACGGCGCGCCGCCAAACGAAAGCGAGGAGAGGTGCCGCCGCCGCCACCGCGGACACCACCATCACCGGCTGATTGTTGCATGGCAACTGACGAGGAAGTGCGTCGCGCATTCATCGTTGGAAAACTGGCGTCCGCCGTCGTAGACTCCGGGGCATCAACAACATGTGTCAAACCAATGGCGGAACAGCAGATGGTGTCAAACTGCGGCACGTACGAGCTCAAGGGTGCCCCTTTCATCCACACCGGCGAGAGATCTGACAAAGTCTTCCGGATGGCGTTGGGGCACCTGGCAAACGGGCGCGACGAGGTTAAGATGGCTGTTAATTTGCGGGACGCTGCAAGAGAAGGACATACCGTGCCGGGCGGCCTCCGCAACAACCTCTACAGCGTCAGCGCGCTCACCCAGGCTGGATATGGTGCTGTTTTTGATAAGGATTACTTCGCGGTGGTGGACGCCGATGAGGTGAGCCGCATCATATCACGGCATGCCATCCTCAAGGGGTTTTATTCGCCGGACGAAAAACTTTGGCGAATACCTTTGGGGGACCTCAAGGGTGTAAAGCGTGAGAAGTACGGCGAGGGCGAGACCATTGCAACGCGGCAGAGGCCGATAGATATCCTGCGGGACGCGCCGGCACCGCCGGCGCCCGCGGATCTGCCGGGCGATCTGGCAAACGTGTACGAATTGCGGGCCAACCCGCAACTCATAAGGTATTACCACGCCGCCGCGGGCTTTCCGACCAAACCAACATGGATCAAAGCCATTGAAAACGGGCACTACAGCTCGTGGAAGGGACTCACCGTGGAGCTGGTGCGCCGCCATTACCCAGAGGCGGACGAGACCTGGAAGGGCCACGGCCGCAAGATCAAGATGAACATCAGATCTACCAAAAGAATGTTGAAAGAAGAGGAGGCCAACATCCAGCAGGTGATGGCGCTATCTGAGCAATCGCCAGAACAGATTGATTTGGAGGGCGTCCACCACGTAGTGTATAATCTTGCTGAAGAAATGGATCGAAAGATGTATTCTGACCAAACGGGCAGATTTCCACATCGATCCTACAACGGTATGCAGTACATTATGGTCGTTTATGAAGCCAAAATTTCTAACAACATTTTTGTTGAGCCCATGCGAAATCGACAGGCGGGTGAAATGGTAGCAGCATACCAACGTGCAGTAAATCGCTTGAAAAAGGCGGGAATTCAGCCCAAAATCCACATTCTGGACAATGAAATCTCCGCTGAATTCAAAAACGCGATAGAAGCCAACGGCATGTCATATCAATTAGTTCCCCCCAACGATCACCGACGCAACATAGCCGAGAAGGCAATACAGGTTTTCAAGGACCACTTCATATCAGTCCTCTGCGGAACTGCAGAGAACTTCCCCATGCAGCTGTGGGACCAGCTGTTGCCGCATGCGGAGCTGCAGTTGAGCCTCCTGCGCAAGTCAAGGGTGGACAGTACTAAGTCCGCTTTCGAGGTAATGTACGGTAATAAACACGACTATAACGCTAACCCATGGGCGCCTTTAGGATGCGCTGTGCAGGTACACGTCATGCCGCGGAACAGAAAGTCTTGGGAACCCCACACGAAGGCTGGCTTCTACGTGGGGAACTCAGTGGATCATTACCGTTGTCATCGCGTATGGGTCGTGGAAACACGCAACGTCAGAGTGGGACAGACGGTTTTCTTCAAGCACAAGTACCTGACGCAACCACCGGTGACCCAAGCGGACGCCATGTTGCGCGCGACAGATGACGTGTGCGAGCTCTTGAAGGGTAAAGTACCGGTAAAAAATGACGTACGTACTGCCATTGACATGCTAATGGACATTTTCAGCGAACAGAGCGAGAAAACCATCAACACGCCAACGGATGCCCATCGTGAGCGGATGGCTAGGGCGCACGCCAACAGAACAGAAACGGAGGAGAAAGCGGACCAGAATGAGGACGCCCCCAACGAGATCGAGTTCGGTGATGATGATGTGCGCACTACGAGAACGGCCCAAATCAGGCACCCTATGCCAAGCGGGCCACACGTCATCGAGGATGACGAGCCACCTAACTTCCGCGTGACGCGCGCCAGCAGACGCCGCCAGCTGTTGTCTGCCGTTGAGGTATCAGGCAGCTGTCCGACAGCGAGGCAAGCCGCGTCACGGAAGTTTCCAATGCAGTTTCTCTGTGACTTCGCAGGGGCTGTGCTGGACGCAGAAACGGGCGACCTGTTGGAGTACAGACAACTAATCAGAAATCCAAAATACGAAAAGGAGTGGAAATACTCATTTGGCAACGAAATTGGACGATTAGCACAAGGTATGCCAGGCGGGCGCGCGAAAGGTACTAACACACTGCATTTTGTCAGCCGAAAAGACGTTCCACAGGACAGAAGGAAGAACATAGCCCACGCTAAGATAGTGTGTAATGTTCGCCCGCAGAAAGAAGAAACCAATCGAACACGACTGACCTTCGCAGGGCAGAACATCGATTCTGGCATGGACAACGGAACTCCTACAGCCGACTTACTTACTGTAAAGTTATTACTTAACAGCGTGATTTCAACGGAAGGCGCTCGCTTCATGGGAATCGACATCAAGAACTTCTATCTCAACACGCCGATGGAGAGATCGGAGTATCTGCGGCTGAAGTTGGACAACTTTCCTGATGACGTCATCGAGCACTACAACCTGAGGGAACTGGTTGACGACAAGGGGTATGTCATTACTCGTGTGGACAAGGGCATGTATGGCCTACCCCACGCCGGAATCATAGCCCAGAGGCTGCTGGAAAAGCGCCTTGGCGACGAGGGGTACTTCCAGAGCAAGACCACCCCCGGATTTTGGAAGCATGAGACGAGGCCCATCTGTTTCTGCCTAGTAGTGGATGACTTCGGAGTCAAGTATGAGCGCCAGTGTGACTTGGACCATCTTCTCTCAGTTCTGAAACGAGACTATGAGATTGAGACGGATGAAGAAGGCGGCAAGTACTGCGGAATCACACTAGACTGGGACTACACCGGTAAGAAAGTGCATCTGTCAATGCCTGGCTACTGCAAGGAGGCTCTGGTACGCTTTTGCCATGAGCTGCGCAAAGCAACAGACCAGCCCCACCGGCATGACGTACCAAACTACGGCGCCAAGGTACAGTACGCGAAGGAGGCAGACACGTCACCGGTATTGGGTGCCGCGGACAAGCAGTTCATCCAACAAGTCACAGGAGTCTTCCTCTTCTACGCGCGCGCGGTAGATTCGACGATGTTGATGCCGCTCAGCGCTATTGCGTCACGCCAAGCAAATCCGACAGCAGACACAATGGAGAAAACACTGAAGTTTTTGGACTACGTGGCCACTCATCCAGATGCCATCCTCACCTTCCACGCAAGTGACATGGTGCTTCACGTCCACAGTGACGCGTCATATCTTACGGAACCAAAGGCGAGGAGCAGAGCCGGTGGGCATTTCTTCATGTCAAACAAGGGCGCTAACCCTCCAAACAACGGCGCAGTTACCAACATTGCGCAAATCATCAAGAGCGTGATGTCTTCTGCAGCCGAAGCTGAAATTGGAGCATTATTCATTAACTCAAGACAGGCAATACCAGCAAGGCACCTCCTTGAGGAAATGGGACACCCACAACCACCCACCCCGATTATGACCGACAACACCACAGCCCTCGGCTTTGTGACCAAGAATCTGCAACCAAAGC
>JALLOW010000075.1:0-10054 GCA_036939715.1 Shionodiscus oestrupii
ACACTGACCCGTTGGTCCGCCTTTGGATATTTGGGGGGCTAAAATAGGGGGCAAAGAAAACGCAAATGACCCGCTCGTTTTTTATTGTTCAAAAAATGACCCGATGTCTTTCTCAGTTGAAAAGTCGATTTTTTTTGATCGGGGCATGCAGGTCTACGGGAACGTTTGAACCCGCACGCCTAAACTTTTGACGAGTTGTGACTTTTTCCCGAAAACTTGTCATAATGAGTCATTTCCCGTGATCCCCCGTGGAACGCACCGACGTCGCGTCGCTCTGCGCGCTAACGGCCGTCCCCTGGGTGTTCCCCGGTCTCGGACTGGCTCACTCTTCACTGTGGATTGCTGTTGCATGTTGCAACGTCAATAGTTGATCGATAACAATAGCGAAGTACAAGGTGCGGACCTCCATTGTCCGCCCCATCGCCCTCTCTTGCCATCACGCCTAGCGGCACCTTCCCCATCTACTCCTAGTCCTCAAGCCGCCCTTGGAACTGCCCTTTTTGGGCTACGGCTTGTAAATTCTGACCGCTTGTTCTTGTGCAACCCCCGTCGCCGCCACCCTCTCCTTCTCGCGTGATCCCACAGCAGCGCGCCGCCCTGTTGTTCTTGTGCAATCTGCGCCACGGCCGCCCTCTCATTCTCGCGCCATCTCCATCACGGGTGCTCTCTCGTTCTCACGCATCCCCGTCCTGGCCGTCGAACATTGTCGCCGTGCATGTTCTACTCACATGCTTTGTTGACTCATACAATTTCTCTTCCCAGGGTAGTGCCAAGACATCCGCCAAACTTCATCATGAACGCACAAAGCCTGGCCGACCGAGCGACACGCGCGCTCGTTCACCCCATGAGAGCTGCCTGTGTCATTACAGTTATCACTGCAATTACATCTTTACATCAGATTCAAACTTCGATGGACAAGAACGTTAGCTTCAAAGATTCAGCAGTTGACAAGAGTGCATCATCCACACATGATGATTACGTACCAGCATCCACCGAAGCATATTTGGTCAAAAACATGAAGAAACTTCAATTAGATGGCGATGACAGAGCAGCGGTTGCAAATTACGAAGGGTGTCCTATTTGGATGAATAAAACTGTAGCACCTGAGATTTTTGACGACCTGCACTCTTTTCGCAAGGACCTTCAATCATATCACAATGTACTCAGTGAAATGAAACCACTCCCTCCCATTATGGACTCCATCCGAAAATACAATGATTACACGGTATGCAATGCCATGAGGCTTCACCCTGAAGGATTGCCAGGTCTTTTTCCAAGCAAGCAGCTATCGCATGGTCAAGCTGGATATGCGGAGCCGCTTCTCACGCCCATGCGTCATCCTGATTTTTGTCTGAGACCCAATGAAGAGCTCTTCAACATGAAGTATCTGGTGCTTGACTATGAGAAAATGTGTAGGGATCTCAGACCTCATTCTCGCACTGTCCTCATCGATTTAGGTGCATCTTTGACCTTTTCAGGCTCGACGGTTCCGATCATGTATCTATTGCACCAATTTGAAAATTTTGGTTTCAAGTTTGATCATATTTATGCCATTGAAGTCACATTTCAAGACCCATCAAAAGTTTACCGTGAACTTTTACCAGACAAATACTTTGATTCATACCACTGGATCAATACCGGGGTCAGTGGAACAGAGGGCAATAAGATGAATCCATGGGAAAACATCCTCCACAAGTTTACTCCGGATGATATTGTTATTGTCAAACTTGACATAGATACTGCATCTGTTGAAAACCCTCTTGCATACCAGCTACTGCACAACGAGTCTCTGCATGAAATTGTTGATCATTTCTTCTTTGAGCATCATGTTCTCATGAAGGAAATTTGGCCGTGGTTCAAACGACCAGGGATCGCAGAAGGCAGTGTGAAGAGTTCATTTGATCTTTTCCAAGGACTAAGGAAGAAGGGAATCATGTCACATTTCTGGGTTTAAGTCAAGATTGATTACGTTGGCGGACAGATTACTGTCATATAGCAACAACCTCCCTTTGAATTGTAGTCATCATCAAAATATGAAAATATTAAATCTGATATCGATTAAAAATCTCAGGGTAAATAGGGCTTTTGAAATACGATGTTAAGTCAGTTAAACTAATAGATTTTCAAATTGTTTAGAACAAAGGAGATATCACAATACAAGCCATGAGAACTGTGCCCGTAATCCACGTCATTGTCTGAGGTGATGTGTCCAACCTTTTCAACACAATTCCACACGGACAGAAGAAATCTTCTGACACGCCTATGTCCTCACCAACACTTGCATCTACTGGTCCTGCCGAGTCAGATGTTGTCAATGAAGATCAATCTTCAGCTCCGCCTACTCCCAATGTTACTAGAAGTTTGTTACCTACCCCTGCACCACCTATTCCCTATTCCCCCACAGGACGTCGTGTTACACATAGTATGACTTCTACACATACTGTTCCTCTTATACTGGCACCATCAGTAATTGGATGGACATGAATCTATGTACAATACAACTCAAATTGGCGTGCAAAACCTCTCTGTCAAAATTGTCCAGCATGACGATATTCATTGACCGGCTGACCAAATTTGGCAATATTGCTTTGCCTCAGTGCCTAGTAACGGCCACCATGCAAATCGCTAACTTGCGTATTATGCGCACACAGTCTCATTCCTTGTATTTATTGTTTAAACACAGCACTTTGGTCGTTAATAATGATTGAAATGAGATGAGTACTTGTATTCCTAATGATGAGATTTATATCGTACCAAAGCTACATAATATGTTAAACAAACAAGGTGGTGACATGCCCCCCTGTGCAGATAATCGGCCATATTTCTGAGGCTACTCCGTAAAAGCACTACCACATTCTACATTTTGCGAAAAACACTCAAGTCAACCCCTAAGTACCTGACGATAACTTGATGAGCGTTACACTCAAGTTGCTCGGCAACGGGACATGTGGTGTTCCTGTGTATACAGTTCTTCAAAGTTTCTGTCGCTGAGACTCAACCATTGGCATAGAATCGGCAGCATATAATATCTCCAGGATTGACTTTCGCGAAGGTAACAAGTTTCAAAAAGCACGCGTAGTTGAATGGATGAAAATGAAGAGACTTGATGCATCATGACACTTTGGGCTTGGTACAGCATCAGAAAAGCATCTTTTTGTCCCGAAATAGATGGTTTGTGGCACCCACAACAGATTGACCCCTCACTATGAGAGCCGATATCCCGTGCTTTTCCTTATAAACGTTTTGGAATTTACGCATGCGAGTATCTCTAAAAATGAGCCGCTATCACGTATAATATCTATGTTTGAATGATCGCCCCCCCCCACGAGTAAAATGCGATTCGCTCCCCAAATTTCTTTCGTAGCCGCGTTATTCCACGATTAGTTTTTGAGATATAGAGGGCGTATTTTCAATCTTCTGGAAGTATGCCCTGACAAGGAAATGCCTAGATTTCCCAAAATGAAAATACGTGGTTGTTGTCCATGCACGTGTTTAATGTATTTCTCCACAGCTAGCTCGACCCAGTGAACGGAAACCCCCAACACTCACTTTCGTTTCTTGTTTCGTTCCGTGTTTCTTTTCTCAAGCACCTTCGCAAAGCATCCCAGACCGTACAGTACCGTAGTAGCTTGTTCGCACCTCTACAGTAGCGCACGCACCACCTGGCGCGCGTGGCGCGCGCGTCACCGTCCGTGCCGCGCGTGCGTGCGACGCCGCATGACCCGTCCATTTTCAGTTCCGGTCCCGTCCGCCCCGCATCAGCCCGCAGCGCATCCACCCGCTCCTGCATCGTCATCGTCCCCATCGTCCTCGCCGTGGCATCCTTTTCTCGTTTTTTTCATCTTGTCGGTGCGTCGCCTGTGCGTTTTTGCCACGATTTGTTCCGGGATTCGTCTCGACGTCCGCGTTGCCGCGCCCCCGTTTGGTCGCCTCATTTGTTGTCTTTTTGTTGTTGTTCTTCCGGCCGTGTTGTTGTCGTCGTTGGGTTGCCAGTGCGTCAGCGCCATAACGCGGTGAACGTTTTGTCGATTGATTCGTCGACCCTTTTGGATTTTTTTCTTTCTCTTTTGGGGAATGTTGGTCTCGCTGATTTTTGTCGTCGTTGTTGTTTCCCCTTTTTCGGGTAACGGTTGTGTCGTCGCTGCCGCCCGATTGACTTTGTAGGCTTTTTTTCGTTTGGGGAGTGTTTGTCTTGCTGGTGTAATCGTTGTTGTCGTTTTCTCTCATTTGGGCAACGTTCGTGTTTTTGCTGTAGCCCGATGCTGTTCAAACGTGTTCGGTTCCCGATTTGTTGACGTAGGTAGACTCCGTTTTCCTCATTTTGTTGATTGCTGCGTCAACATCCGTCCGAACGTTTGTCGCTTGACCCGTCGACTTTGCTGGATTTTATTTTATTTTTCGGGAACCTTCATCTCGCTGATTTTGTCGTCGTTGTTGTGTTTTCCTTTTTTCGGGTGACGTTTGTGTTGACGCTGCTTTTGCCTGATGCTGTTCAAATGGATTCGTCCCCCAATTTGTCGACATTGCTGGATTTAGCATTCCTCATGTTGTCGATTGACACGTCGTCATCCGTCGGTGGCTGTCCTTTTTTCTCGTGTCCTCGCTTGGTTCATCGATGTGTGTTGCTTTTGTCTTCTTTCCTTTTTTGTGGATGTTTGTCTGGCCGGTTTCATCGTTGCCATCAGTTTTTGCTTTCTCATGTCACTTTTGTTTTGTCGCTGCAGCACGACGCCACTCAAATTGATTGAGATTTGGTGTGTAATCTCTCGCGACAAAATATTTTACCAAAAAATCTAACGTTTGTGAGATTTCCGTCCTGGACACAAAACGGGGTGCCAGTCCTGCGAAGAACCGGTTCCCCCAGAAACGTCCAGGACAAAATTTGAGAACTTCGCTGGATCTTTTGCTGTTTACAAAGAATATGTCCTGGACAGAATCTGGGTAAACTCCTGAGTAGAATTATTTCCCCTAGAAATGTCCAGGACATGATGCCGTTTCCATGGATTACGTACTGGACACAAACGGGTGAAATCATCCTGTGAAGAGTCGTTTTCCACAGGAATGTCCAGGACATGGTTCAACAATTATGTCCGGTACACAATCGGGGATAAACATGCTTTGAAGAATTTTTCCCCCCAGTTTACACCGATTATGTCACGGACACAAACGGGGTAAACACTCAGTGAAGAATTTGGACACAAAACGGGGCGCCAGTCCTGCCAAGAACTGGTTCCCCCAGAAATGTCCAGGACAAAATTGGAGAACTTCGCTGGATCATTGCTGTTTACACAGAATGTGTCCTGGACAGCATCTGGGTAAAACTCCTGCATAGAGTTCTTTCCCCTAGAAATGTCCAGGACATCATTCCGTTTCCATGGATTACGTCCTGCACACAAACGGGGTAAATCTTCCTGTGAAGAGTTGTTTCCCGCAGAACTGTCCAGCACATGATTCAACAATTATGTCCGGTACACAAACTGGGATAAATATGCTTTGAAGCATTCGTTCCCCCAGTTTACACTGATTACGTCGCGGACACAAACGGAGTAAACACTCAAAGAATAATTATTTGCTCTGAAGAATTTGTTCCCCCAGTTTACACTGATTACGTTGCAGACACTAACGGGGTAAACACTCAGTGAATAATTATTTCCCCAAGAAAAGTCCAGGACATGATTCTCGTACTACGCCTTCACTTGTTTGTTCACAAGGATTACGTCCTGGACACGAACCGTGTAAATTTTGACCGTGGAATTTTTTTCGCCGGAAATGTCCAGGACACAAATCAAGTATATAATATGCAGACACTTGTCTGTATACACCGATTAGGCGCGGGGAAATTTTCATGCGAAGATTTTCTCCCACATAAATGTCCAGGACACAATTCAAGTAGTACGCTGGCACTTGTCTGTTTACATCGATTACGTACTGTACACAAACGGGGGTAAGTGTTCTGCCAACGGGCTCAACTTCCTGTGACTCCCATTTCCCCCACAAATGTCCAGATTATGATTCAGGAACAACGCTGTAACTTGTCCTGGACTTAATTGACGTTAAGTCCTCTGTGAACCACTGTCTCACGCGGACATAGATGGGGTAAAAACATACGCGAAAAACCAGACGTCTACGACCCATGCTCGGTTTACTTGCCCTGTTTGTTTCTTACAAATGCTGACGCCCCCCTTCGTCAGGAAAACATGTCCCGCAACCGACCAACGCGAATTCTGTACGGGACGCAAGAAAGGTGGGACGACATCACTGTTTCTGTCAATGTTTTGGTCTTTACGTCGATTGATGACGAGGGCATCATCCAATTCCGTCACGTGTCCGATGCCCGTCTGTTTTTGTCCTCGATGATGGAAATCAAAAATTCCATCGCCGCCAGAAAAATGCCTACAAAAACAAATCCATCAACGAGAATGAATGGCGGACATGGCTCATCCGTCAGTGGATTCCCATGATGAATGTGTTCGCTGATTACTGGACTCCTTCGTGTGTCCCCGTTGACATGCGGTTGGCTGTTGATGACGTTCGTCGGAACAACGGGTTGGACACAATCCACTGGCCCGCTCTTCTGCACATCCGCCTTGGCGTCGATGGATTGTGGCAGCTTGTCAATGTCTGATCGAATAACTAATAACAACATCCCCCACGTGGTTTGATTCAAACTAACTACTAACATCAATGTAGACACGTGTATTTCACGAAATCCCATTGACGTAGACACCCGAGTACAAGAACCAATGGTGCATCCCTGCTGTTTTCCTGTCTTTCCATGGGCACGTTCGTGGCCTAAGCCGCTCGATGTAAGGCAGACCTGGGATGACTTGTCGGGGCATGTGTTCAAGATTTCCATTTTGGACTACCTCACCACTAGCGACATGACCGCCCTCCAGCTATGTTGCGCTGACGCAAATCAATACTATGTTGATCTACATTTGCCGGACGAATGCTGGTCGGAACGTCCCTACCTCTCAGACGAAAGCTATTTTGACTACTCCGAATAAAGTAGAAGTGCATGTTTTACCATCTTCGCGTACTGAATTAGCATTAGTGGTCGACTGACCTAATTCCGATTCGGGACTCATGTCTCTAGTCGGCCGGAAAACTTAGACTCTACATGTTGATTGTCTAGCATCCAATCCAAACATTCTTTGACAATTTGTGCCAAAACAGCTCTGGCAACCAAATTCTGAAATCAATCGTTTAGTCCATTTTTTGTGTTGGACACCGATGTGCTTGATAAAATTCAATTTTGTCATGGACAACTTTATGTGATTATTTTTTCTAGTAGGGAATTTTGGGCATTTCGTCCAGGACAATACATTGATATTTCATGGTCGATGTTAGACATTACTTTTTTAATTGACAATTTCACCAATTTCGTCCTGAACAAAATCAACTTATCATAAATAACCACTTGTCCCCCCCACCCCATTGTTTTCTTATACTATATTCGGCGGTCGTCCCCTCATCTGCAAAACTATGCGTCGCGTCTCACGGCGGGCGGCTAAGAGCGCGGACCTTAGTTCCAACGATGATGCCTCAACTCTTCCATGCGACAATTTGTCTCATCAGACTACAAATGACAGGCCTTGCACGTCGCCTCGTCGTACCTCGAATCCATACAAGCTTCGACGCCCCCCTTGAAAAAACAACCCAAACACTCTGCCATGCCACCTGTTCACGAGCACCCGCCACCGCCTGTGCCCCGTCCACGCGCTGACCACCAGCCGGCATCGCCTGCACCTGTTCCACGAGTCATCGTTGCCGCCACCATCCCCAATCACCCCAACAACTCCGTTCCAGCTTGTCATGATTCTCCTAACGATCGACCACTGTCAGATGGTCATGCTGTCAAAGCAAATAGCGGAGATCCTATTGCCCAGAACAACGTTCAAGGTGAATGAGATCATGAGCGATCGTCCCACACTCTCCCCAGCAAGCCGACCGATGTTTCAACTGTCGTTGGTGCTGCGTTAGAGGCAAGGAACGAGAAATTTTTGCAACCAGGCGTTGTCAAGGGTTCAGACGAGCCCCGCACAACTGTCATTGCTTCACTAGTCCCGACACTTGTGGAGGGTAGGAAGGGACCGCCGGCAGAAGTGTCTGTGTCTAAATTGGTGGCCAAAACTTTAACATCGCGCGGTATGTCATAGACTAATCGTTCTCGCCGTTTTTCTTGGCGGGTGCGCAAGGAAAAGTTTTCTTGAATATTTTGTTGACTTCATGCTGATTCATTCGGTCGTTCAGCTTCAAATGAGAAGGCAGGAGATGGAGACACTAGGTCATTCAAACCCCGTCAAGCGCAGGAGGTGGCAGCTGCACAACCATCCAAACCCACTGTGCCCGCGTTAGAGGCGGGGAACAAAACTTCTCCGCAACAAGGCGTTCTCAAGGATCCAGATGAGCCCCGCACATCTATTTTTGCTCCACAACTCCCGACAATTGAGGAGGTAGCAAAGGGACCGCCGGCAGATGCGTCTTCGGCTAAATTGGTGACAAAATATTCAATGTTGCGCAGTGTGTCACAATTTTTCTAGCCGTTTTCTTTGTGGACACCTTGGAAACGTTTTTTTGAACAACTTGTCGAATTCATGCTGTTTTCTTCTGTTTTGTTCATTCGAGAAGGAAGGGGGTACGGCTACTAAACCCCAGCAAGTGCAGGGTGTCGCAGCCGCACATGACCCGGACCAGGGAGCCAACGACGCACTCAAACAAAATGATCACTTGGGCCATGCTGCTGACAATGAATTTGTTGACCGGGCGGGGCGAAACCGCCGCCGGACCAATAATGGTGGGTTTGCTTCTGACACGACGTTTGTTCTTGCACACTTATTTGTGACACTTATCATGACCGTACTTCACGTTTTGACTACATGACGTATCATGATCAATAGAAGAGCTTTTCAACTCTTCATCCTCCAAAGAAGAAGCCATGTTTAGTCTTGCACCGGACTACAAGCACACTGCCGCCACTAACAACGCTAGCGATGCATCCCTGGATAATGCCGATCACAACGAAGAGCATTCTGATTGGTATCTACAGGAATCATACTCTGACAATGACGAAGCATATGCCGTGGATGATGGTCCTAACACACCAAAACAGTTTGCTTTATTCAAAAATAGTAGTCGTCCACTCAGTCAGCCCTTGTATTTGTTCTTCGAAGCATCAATCTCCAAGAGGGGAAACCACATGCCGCGTTCGAAGAACAAGATTGCAAGGCAGGGCATACCGCGTAGGGATTTCCCGATGTGCTCGTGGCATGCAACAGGGAACATGTATCTGGTCGAGGAAGGTGCGTTAATCATGCTTCTCACGGCCGTCAATAATCATCGATCAATTGTTGCAATCACACTACTTACCGCCGCTGCTGGTGTGATCTCTGCCCCCCGGCATATGCACCGCACACATGCAGAGGACTTACCAGAGTTATTCCAAGGTATTGGCATCCCTAGCGGGAAGTGGATGCCAAAGCTCCCTAGTGATTTCTTGTCCCCGACCCTTAAGGACAAGGCCTCTGTAGCCTTTGGTTCCCATGCTCATTACGGAAATAATGGCAAACTGTACGTGCAACTTTTATGTTTGGTGCCAAAGATGATCCTCATCAAATGCGAGGAAGATACTGACCTGGGGTCAATCGACGAGATGTGCAAAGAGGTGTCACTCGATGCGGCAGCTTACGAGCCACCCACGCCTCTGAAGCTCCTCAGATCCATCAATCGCTTCTTCGTGCGATTCTGTTCTCGATAGTTGCCACTTATCTTCCTATTTGGAAGCAACAACTTCCCCCTCGTAATTCCACAGATTTTCTCCCATCATAAAACGAAGAATCTGGTCCTGAAGATCGAACGTACACAAAGCAACGCGGATTTGTTGCATGCTGCAGCACGCCGTGATTATGGACCCATTCCCACAGAACTTCATGGTCTGGGAGATACGAACGGCGACAGTGGACGAGCATGTTCCTGGCAACGATTCTTTTTGGTATCCTAAAGTGCAGACTGTGGTCCCATTTTCCGGAGATGGGTTACTCAGGCTGCCAATAGG
>JALLOW010000076.1:0-11564 GCA_036939715.1 Shionodiscus oestrupii
CCAAATTATTCCTAGACTCTCTGTGAAGTGCCAGGCTTTTGCCCCAAACTGCCACCATGAATGGACAGTCTGTGTTCACACGTGTGCCAAACGGGCACAAAGCAAAAGCCAGAAGAGAATCCTTCTAGTGCTGAGTACTGCCAACCAGTTGCGAACACTGATTGTGCCAAGTAAATGAGTCAAACCAAATTTACAGCATTTAGTCTTCATCATCATATTCTCCCGAATTCTTTTTGTCATCTTCTGACAAAGAATCCAACTCTTTTGATATGGCCAAGTCCACAAGATCCATGACTGCTTGTGATGACTCTTGAAGTGCCTCATTGTGCTGTTCGTTGGTTTTCACCGTGTCTCTCTGATAGACCCTGTATGACTCGCCCAGCCATCTGAGTCTCTTTTTAATGAAGTCAGGCAATTTTCCAGCCTCATAAAGTTCAACACATGCCCAAACTCTGACTGAGTGACATGAATACAGTAGCAGTTCTTCTCTTGACATGTCAGGATAAACTTCTTTCACTGCTCTTCTTATCATGTTTGTGAAGACAGCTCCCGTGAGGTACTTGACTTGACCTTTCTTGCTTTTGTAGACTGCTACTGGAAG
This sequence comes from Shionodiscus oestrupii, assembly GCA_036939715.1. Lineage (NCBI taxonomy): Eukaryota > Bacillariophyta > Thalassiosirophyceae > Thalassiosirales > Thalassiosiraceae > Shionodiscus > Shionodiscus oestrupii. Next base: position 602 of record JALLOW010000076.1, read on the forward strand.
ATCCAGGGAATGACCAAACCTCCTCTTCCTTTGAATCATCAATGCCATGTTTGTCAAGGAACATGTTTTTCTGAATTTTTTATCAGCAACCATTCCTATTTCTTCAGCATTTTGGCGATTTTTTTGATGGTCAAACCTGGTTTTGCCTGAACCAATGCGGTCCAAATTAGTGTTTGACTTTATGACCATCTCCTTTTCATTATTGTCCCAGAATCTTGTACTCTTTCCATTCAGAGCTTTCATGACTGTTTTTCCACTTGGATAGACGTGGTAATCCACCTCATCTGCCTTTGTCTGGCAAATTTCGCTCCTTCTGAATCCAAGTGTTCTACCCACTGCGCAGACATTTGCCACCAGTGCATCTAAGCCATCTTTGTCAGCTTTAGCTGCTCGTTCCATTATCACAGCAAATATCCTGCTGTTCAATGGCTTTCTCCTTTTTGCAACATTTTCCTCGCGCTCCAAGTTGTGCACAAGAATGGTTGTCCAGTTATTTTCATCAGAAAAATCAACAGGATTGGGGAAATTTCTGAGCTCAAACAGTATTCCAATGTCCTTGGCATAATTCTTACAAGTTTCTGATCTAAGGGTACATTTATTCAGACAATTCACTCCTAACATTACATATTTAATGTACAAGGCAACAATAATCTTGAATCCTCGTTGTGGGCCCACTGGATCCTCAATGTGCTTGATCTGGGTCCACCTTATGAAATGAGCTTGCCTAGCCCTGATTGTTTCAGTTCTTGCACTTGCTTGAGAGTTGGCAACCTCTCGTGCAACAAGATGTCCCATAGCATTGAGAGCAGCTTGGGCTCTGGCTGGAAGAAACGACAGTTCCTCAGCTCTGGAAACTTCTGTGGGAGAGAAGCGTAATCAAAAGAAACAGGTTGAGAAGAATTTGCGCCAATGAGCTTTTTGAGGCGAGAAATTTCGTCAGCAATCAAGTTGTCAATGGTGCTAATCCATGTTGAATTGATGCCTAATCTTGATCCAATGAGGAGAAAGCAGAAAAACCTGGCCAACAATTTTCCCAAGTGTGATGATTTGCATGTGTGTGTAGTCCACGAATGGGCTGACATGTTGTCCACTGCATTCAGTAAAATTGGAAAGGGGTCATCTGTTGGATTTTCGAGCACTATAACTGTCAAAGCCCCACAGTAGTTGATGAAATCCTGACAAAATCTGTGGCAAAAACACGTGACAAAGAAGGCAAAACTTGAGACAAAACTCGCGAGGCAGATATGGGCGAAGCTGGCGAAAGAGAACGCAAATTTCGCGTCAAGCAAAATATGCAGCAAAATCGACGGAACGATGACCGTTGGCGCCTAGCGCAGTGTAGCGGGCCCCGGCACGCGCGGAATACAAAAACAGCAAGGCCGCAAGACTCGCAGAGAAGAAGGCCCAGGATGAGAGAGCGGGTGTGTCGCGGAAAAAGCGGGTGGGCGCTGCGACGAGGCGGCGCAAGGATGCGCGGCGGTGCTGGGACTCGCGAGAGGGGGGTGAGTTTTGGGCGTGCGCACGCATGGCTTGCGACGGCGTGTCACCATGAAACTGTTGTCACCCCGCTCTGACCGTGCTGCCGCTGCATGTCTCATGTGCCGCACAGAGGGGGCTGATTGGCCAAAGCGCGCCACCACGCGCGCGCAAACCTCCGACGCGCGCTGTGGCCGACAGCACGGGACCCGATAACGTGTGGTGAGAACAATAAAAACACGGACTCAACGTACAAGCCGCACGAGTGAGGGATCACAGCACGTGGAGAGGGATAAAAATAGGGACAGGAGAGCCTAGGAGTGAGTCGTGGGGCAACGGAGGGTGGAGCGGAGGTGAGCGGACGCGAGCAGGCACGGCTTCGCGGCGGGCGGACAGCAGTGCCAGCGCACCGGGGACAACAGAACCGCTAAAAAATAAGTGTAGATTTTGTCACAGCGGCCGCAAGTTTTGTGACACAGAACCAGTAGCTAGAACTACGAAACCTGCGATAACAATATTTCAGGTTTCTCCGTTGCAGAGGAAAACCGGACGATGGAGTGTTTTTTCACAGATTTTGTTGGGCAAACCGCACGAAACATTTCGCAAGTAGTCGCAAGTTTTGCTGGTTACACTGCAAGAAGTAAGAAAAAGGACGTATTGCAAAAAAAACATTTTTTGACCATTTGTTTGCATGTTGGCGATGGCAGCAGTTGAGGGATTTTCTGCAAAACCTGCAACAAATCCTGCGAATGCCAGCAAAACCGGCAACAATTCTCATGTTTTCACCTGCAGGTTTTGCAGAGGAATTGTCAAAACTTGCAGCATGACCTGCGATCCGTCATTGCTGTGAAAATGGGCCACTGTACCCAGCGCACAATGACCCGGTGATGTGTCCCTTAGGCATTACATGAGTGTTATGCCTATAACAGAGATAGACGCTATGGCTTTAGTCTGGGTTTGCACGTGAACATGATTTTTGTTACTGAAACTACCTATCTAGAGACAAGAGATTGTGAGCTTTGTCTCATAATCTTGAGACAATTCCAATTTTACGTATATTATCATTGAGGCATCTAATGTCTTCAATAGCCCGGCCGACCAAGGCCGTGCCATCCTTGTTTCTACCAATACATTCTACATATATGCAATTATTGGGGGAAGAATAATGTCTCTTCAGCATTATCTCAAGGTTGGTAAGTTATTGAACAAACGAAGATTATTAATTTAATGACCAAGTCCAAGCGCCGGGCCAAGAGGTCGGGGTGAACAAAGGTCGTGGGAGCGGCGGTCGGCGGGGGGCGCACGACACCCACGTCATGGCGTGAAGATGTGTGTCCCCCGAGCCAAACTGGGATGAAGTCGGACGAGAAGTCTTTGGAGTCCCGGGGCTCTACGAGGAATCAATCACCTACATGCTCGACAACCAAAGAGAGTATGAGGAAGAAATTGCCAAAGTGGTGCTGTACCTGAGTCAGCAGGAGAAGCGCAAGAGCGACAACCCAAGCAATAGCCTGAGCGACAGCCAGAATCCCGAACCTGACATCTTCGACAAGATTACCCGCAACGTCCTGGAGATCCTTGCACTGTCAGGTTCCGGAGACCGACACTACTGATTACTCAACATCACCAATGAGGAGATGGAGGGTATTCCACGGGAAATGGATCCTGACAACGAGGTAAATGGGAAAGCGTCAATTGGAAGCAGCGACAGCAGCACAGCTATAGCAAGCTAGAAGTGGCAGCAGCGCAAGCAGGATAAGCGGCAGCGCAACCAGAAGCAGTAGCGCTAGCAGAAGAGCAGCAGTTCGAGCGGCAGCAGGTGCACGGGCGACAGCAGCGGCTTAAGCAGTATGTAGTGGCAACATAAGCAACAACATCAGCAGAAGCAGCAGCGGGAGCAGAAGCAGCGACAGCAGCAGCGCAAGCATTTTTAGCATCAGAAGTGCAAGCAACAACAACAACAGAAGCAGACCATTGGCGCCATGAAAGGCGGTGGGAGCGGGAGCGGCACAACCATCCAGGAGAAGCAGCGGCACCAGTAAGTAGCCGCAGTAGCGGCAGCAGACCGCGGCGCCACAAGAATGGCGGTAGCGACAGGAGCGGTACATCCGTCCTGGCACAGTAGAAGACCATGGCGACGAAGACCATATGTAGCGACAAAGACCGCGGTGGAGAAAACCATTGTGGCAAAGACCATGGCGACAAAGACTGTGACAACAAAGACAACGGCAGCAAAGACCACGGTGACAAAGACCATGGCGACAAAGACCACGGCGGCAAAGACCACAGCGGCGAAGACCACGGCAGTGAAGACTACGGTGGTGACCACGGTGGCAAAGACGGCGGTGACCACAGTGGTAAAGATCATTGCGACAAGAACCACGGCGGCGAAAACCACGCCGACAGCGATCACAGCGGCAATAACCATGGTGGTGAAGACCACGGTGGCAACAAGCACGGTTGCGAAGACCACCGCGGCAGCAACCACGGCGGCAACGACCACGCGGCGAAGACCATTGCGGCAACGACCGCGGCTGTGAAGACCATGGTGGCGACAACAGTGGCTGCGACCATGGCGGCAACAACCGCAGCGGCAACGACTACGGCGACGGCAACTGCGGTAACTACCGTGGCAGTAGCGACGACCATGCCGGCACTGGCGACCAAGGCAGCATCAACTGCCACGACAGCAACAACCAGCGGCGACAGCGACGGCAGCAATCTCCCTGGCCGCAAGGGCAGCAAGGGCAGGAGCGGCGAGGCCGTGACCAATGCGGGCGCCGTCAGCAACAGAAGCGATGCGGTTACAACCGCGCGCAGCACCGCGCCCACCGCGACCGCAGGAGGCAACGAGAGTGGCAAAGCCGCCAGCAAAAGCGGTGGCGACACTTACCATGGAAGTGAACGTGCGCCCAAGTCAAGGCCGGTCACTTCAAGTCATGAACCGATGACCTACTTCAACATACCTGGTTGGCTTGTCTACACACACTGAAGACAAGCCATAACATGAGAGTTTAGCTGGACAAGTTTCTGCTGTACCTGCACAAGAGTGGAACTTTCCACGAGTGCATAGAGGCTAGTACATGAGTCCAAAGTGAGAACTTCATCTGGGCTCTGGGCTCCTGTGCTGTCCCGTTTTGGACACACCCTCGAGTACTCGAGTGTAAGTGATCCGGTCAATGGGTCATAAGTCATAGTTGCACCTGGGGTGGAAAACGATCCTGAGCTCATCTTGAACGATTGCGCGGGGTTGCAAAAGATACCTAGCGTCGTGACCTGTAAGGCAGTTTCCAGGTACAATGAGCTCATCGCCACGAGACTGAAGTTGAGCCATATCAAAACCTCAAGTCAAAGCGTGATAGTTAATCGTAGTAGTTTCCCCAAAAGACAAGAGTGAGCAGGGCAAGATTGACCCCTACAAGATTGAGCTGTATCAACTAAAGCTTCCCCCCTCCATGATCCATGGCGAGTCTACCGTAAACCCCGGGCCTTAACAGTTTTCGTGCTAAGTCGCTCCACGTTCCTGATCGGATTTTGGAAAGTCGAGCTGCGTCTAGCAATGGAAGCCCGGATCGCGCGACCCTGGGTCAAGCGTGAAATAATACTACGATATCAATTTTTTCGACTAAATTCAATTGAAACGTTGTTCGCCGCTTTTATCATATGTACCTAATAACGCCGATTAACGTGTTCTTTTCGCGTAAAGGACGAGCGGCAAAAATCTGATCGTCAGAGGTAGGTTAAAGAGGCCTAATTCTTGATGGGGACATTCATTTTTTTAGCACAGTACCGCGATAATATTTCCGATAGAGTCCAGAATGTCCAGAATGCAGAGCAGACAAATTAATGGCCTGGTTTGAGAGGGTTGTGGTTTCTGGCGTAAAATCGTTCATCTGCCGTGCAATGGCGTTTTGGAAAGCGGAGCTCTCCAGCTTTCCAACGCGCCATCGCTCGACCAAATCGAGTAATATTTCCCATTTTTCTGGGGACGTTTCCTACGGAGTACCCAGATTGGGTGTTACATGACGCCCACAGCAGGAAAGCTGTTAGCTGTTAAGACGAGCCTAAGTACCGTATCATCCGTGGCTGACGAAGTGTCGAACTTTTGTGCCGTAAGGTACCTCCAAGGGGGTGCCTGGCAACAAAGCACACAGTACCCACCGAGTACAGTGTATACTTACCTTCGTGAAGCAACCGCCTGAGCATGCCTCCTTAGATCTGTCCAATGAGAGCGCTAATGAACGCACTCAGTCCACAGAGTCTATGCCTGAACCCGCCACAACGAACAGGCTCACAGAAGGGGCTTTACCTGCTACTAACGTGCGTACCAATGGACACATCAAGAGCGATCCCGCCAACTGCGAACAAGTGCCAAGATTAGGGAGTGACGTCAGTTTACATGCCTTCGTATGGAGTGGAGTCAGCGCCAACAAAATCGAGACTGGCTACGAAGTCAGAGCGTTACATAACACCTCCAAATGCGGAGATGCTACTGTACTGACTAATGTCAAAGTCAGCGAAAACAAGGCCAATCCTGATTTAGGCTCATCAAATTAGGGAGTGCACAAACACACTGTAGAGGTAGTTAGTAAAGTGATTAACCCTCCAGCTCAAGAAGTGCAAGAAGTACTTACCCTACATACTGACTCTACGTGCGAACCAAGCCTGAAGGGTTCCAGCATGCAGTAGCACCAGATGTGGTCAAGGGCAAGAACCCCATAGGGGGAGTGAGCGTAAAGTTAGACGAGCAGCTCGCGAGGGAGACTGTAACCAAGCACTTATCTACCAGCGATGAGGATTTCGCTGGGGGATTGTCTGAGGGGACAAAGGTTAACCTTCCATCAGAGGGTAGTGATGAGAACTCCACTAGGGGAGTGCCTACATGCACTATAGAGGTAGATAACAGCAAGTGTAGCCCTGCAGTCATTAAAACACATGACGTACACACCCTACCTACTCCAGTTGCATACAAACCAGCTAGCAAAACCTGTGAGAGCCCCAAGGGGGCCATTGACAAGCACTATAGGTTGAAGTACCAGAATCCAAGTGGGGGAGAGAGCGTTGAGGCTAGCGACGATGCTAATTTGGACGTTGAACCCAAGCATCAAGCAACCAGCTATGAGGATTTCGCTGCAAGATTTTAATTGACAGGCACATGATTCGCGGTCCTTCACCAGATCCCATGATTAGCACAGAGAAGCAGGCCTTTCAAGCATGAGGGCTATCCAAATGAGGGAGTGTTGAGCAAGAGCAGACTAATTTCAAGAACTTTGTATCAAGGCCGTTCACAAGTTATCCACAGGATCTAGCTGAGTTGAAGACTTAAGAGACCGAACCAACGAAATTGGCTAACTTTATCTCGCTTACCCCTAACACAGAACAGGACAACTTAGGAAATTAGGCAATTTACAAAGGCCAGAAGAAGACTGTGGCAAATTCAAGATCAGACCTCCATCAAGTAGCGGGATACAGGCTCATCATTAAAAAGGTAGGCCCTCCAGCATGCAATACTGGTACCATCAAGACAGAGAGACACTAACCGGGTTTCACTTTTTGTTTTAAGTCGATTCCAAACCAACGCAACAAGCACGCTGAGGAACTAGGGTTTTGGAGCTGGGTCTGTCCCCTGGAAGGGACGAGGTAAATACCCCTGGGACAGCTCTTGTTCCTACATACTCAGCGGGGTTATTGTAACGCACCAGCTTGATGTCCTGTACAATATGTGTTTCACGCTCAGTTGGTACCCCACGATAGTACCGTACCTACCCTATGTACTGCCCATATGTACTGTTACTACTGTTAGCTCACTATACTAGTATTAGCTCACTTAGGCACGGCAAGTATCTATGCCGGTACGAAAGAGGGCAGTGTTGTAAGTAGGTACTGTGAAGAGTCATCCCATAAGTGGGCCCAGCTGTAAATTGTGTGTGAGAATCCGGAGGGTCATCTATATGGCCATGTATTGATTCTGCAGATGGCATATCCAGGGATTACTTTAGATTCTCTAGAATGACTATGTAAAATGGGACAGAAAGAGCAATGCCATCCTCGCAGAAACTGGCACGTAGGTATGAAGGAACTGATTCCTCAGGTATATAAGATGGGCTACTGTGCCCAGCGCACGATGATCCGGGTGACGTGTCCCTTAGGCATTACATGAGTATTATGCCTATAACAGAGATGCACACCATGGGTTTACTATGGGTTTGCATGTGAAAATGATTTTTGTTACTGAAACTATGTAGAGATAAGACATTGTGAGCTTCGTCTCGCAATCTTGAGCTAATTCGAGCTTTACGCATGTTACCATTGAAGCATCTACTGTCTTCAATAGCCCAGCCGGCCGAGGCCAGGCCAACATCGTTTCTACCAACACATTCTACAATTATTGATGGCAGAATAATGTCTTTCCAGTAGAATATACCACACATTGCTGTGTCGTACTCTGACAACGCGTGGCCCATCATCTGCACAGGGGACTGCGCCACCACGTTGTTATTGAGGCCAAGTCCGCAGCATGTCAAAATCGTAGAGCCCCCAGAATCAGTGCCATATCGTAACCAGGGGCACCATTCAGGGAATGCTGCCGGGAGAAGGTCATTGTTCAAGCGCGCGTCCACGCGAGGACAATGGCGAAACGCACGAGCGCCCGGCGCCCGAAAAGGTGCGACGCCCGGCACTGCGATGCCCGGCAGCCCACGGGATCGCGGGTCGTCGCTGGCGAGCATTTGTTTCCCTCGCCTTCGGAAGTCCGAGCCCGAGAGGTACCTTTGACACTGTTCTTCTTCCTCTCTGACACGGGTGTTTTTGAGCGGGAATCTCGTTGTGAGGCGAGCTGGGCGCGTTGCATGAAAGGTGTTCGCCTCCGTGAAACACACTTTCGACAGTGCTTTGATCCACCGAATTGTGATCGAACGAACGTGGAAATAGTCGCCAAGAGCTGCCTAGAGAGGGCATCAACTTTCGTAAACTCAGTCGGGACACACCTGAGCAACAACACGCACGATATCAACCCGGATTATCTGCCCATTACCAGGACCTTCGGGGTGGTAGGCCGCCTCACCAGCTGGGGGACACCCAGACACCCCTGTGGTAGATCCTAACATGGCGGCTCCTGATGCTAATTAAGAACTAGTAGCATTTTCATTCTATGTAACTTCTTCGTCGGAGATGCAAAAGCGTGGGCGGGCACCCACCCGAGGACCTGACGGCATCCACTACCCATCAGCACCTGCTTCGCCGAGCAGAACATGGCATCCAATGCCATCCGGGCTCGGCTCACGTAAAAACCCACGCGCTCAAAGGCCGGCGTCGGCGTAGATCTGGAAGCCCTCCCCCCCCTCGCGGAGTCGATCGCGAGGGAAGAGCGGCGCGCCGGCGGCGCGCTCGTCGGCCGGCCAAGCGAGGGGATCCGCCCGCCTCTCCCCTTCGCGGGCCCCTTCGTCTCCGTCGCCCGTCCGACGGACGGACGGACGGACCGCGTCCTCGTCCGAGATGGGATTCGCCTGCCTGAGGGTCAGCATGTCCTCCATGTCGTCGTCCCAGCGTCCCCCCGGTCGGAAGATGGCCGCCACCTCGCCGGCGACGAAGCCGTCGTGGCCGTGGTCGAGTCGGGGGCGAGGGCCGTGCGCGGCGGTCTCCCCCCTCGGCGGCGCCGCCGCGTCGGCGCGGGGCTTCCGCTCCTCCTCCGCCGCGCCCCTCGTCGGCGACGCCGCCGCCGACGGCCGGGACCGGCGCTCGCGGTCGCGGCTCCTGCCCTTGCTGCCGTTGCTGCCGTGGTTGCCGTTGCCGGTCCCCCGCGACACGATGGACGTCAGCACGCCCCGGAACCTCCGCTGCGCCTCGCCCTTGACCGGGTCGGCGCCGGCGCCGTCGCCGTCGCCCGCGGCGCCGCCGCCGTCGGCCGGCGCGAGCGTGTTCGCGTGGAGCGAGCCGAAGGGCTGGCGGCGGCCGTCGAACGTGTGGGGGGACCGGCGAGAGGATGAGGTCGCAGAGGGAGGAGGACTTGGGCGCGCGGGACCCGCCTCGCACTCGCCGTGGTGGCGCGGCACCGGGGTCGCCCAGGTCACGCGACCCGACGGTCGGACGTCGGAAATCGGACGTCGGACGTCGTCGGACGCGCGTCGGACCCGGCGTCCCCGCCGCCCCGGGGCGTCGGGGACGCGGCGCCGCGCCCGTCGGCCGCACCCGGCGCCCCCCCCGGGGGGGCGGGCGCGGGGACGCGGCGGCGCGGCGCCGGAACCGAGCGCGCCGGCGCGGCCACCCGCGCGCGCGGCTCTTCTTCTCTTCGTCTTCGCCTTCGTCTCTTCTTCGCCGTCTCATCTTCGCGATGTGGTGTCTGTGAGGACGAGGGGCTGGGGTCTGCGCTTCCCAAACTTTGTTGCTCTCGCATTTCGAGTTGCGACGAAAACGACAGCCAAATCGCGCCGAAAAAGTGATTTCGCGCCGCTCACAGTCGGACAAAGACGAAAAGATTTTTCCGGGGTCACCGTGTCTCAAAAAGAATGGGAAACACCCCCCAAACGCTCTCTCTTCGCATCGCGTCAACTTCGACTTCACCTTCCGCTTCCACCCACTCTGCTTCTCCGCAGACTTGGGTGCAGGGGGCCTGGCCAGCACGCTCCCTGAAAATTGCCACCCTCCCGCTGACAACTTTCTCTGTCACACTTGCGAGTTTGCCTGAATCCAAGAAGTGACTTGTCGGTGACCGTGCAATCGGACTGATGGACTCTCGTCGTGAAAATTCAAACACAAGCAGCCTGAAAAGAGAAAAGCCGCCACCCAAACACCCACTCTGCCGCGGCTCGGAACGACACCAGAACACCGAAGAACACGAAAGAGAGGTCAAAAATTGCACGTGGGAGTCAGTAGTGCTCTTTCGACGAGACAGCAATCGTCCATCAGCCGTCGTAAAACCACGAACGTTTGCATCTTCCCGAGAGAAAGAGCTGAACATGACGCCGACAGAACAACCGCCCCTCTCGCTGGCCTCTCTGAAGCGAGCAAGAGTTGACACCGACACAAGACACAACACGACGACCTCATCCAAGCGCACCTCACAGTTGCTTCCGCCTGCGCGCTCTCGCCACTGCTCTCCGCGCCGCCACGCCGACCAAGCCCGACGGTGCGTGCTCCCGCAGAGCGACGCCGTCGTCGCCGAGGACGAGGACCCGGCTCCGGCGGCGCCGGGCGGCGGCGCGGGGGGCGGGACGCTCGTCGGGACGCTCGTCGGGACGCGTCGGCTACGGCGGGGCGGAGGGCGCGCGGCACATCGCGGCGGCGACGCCCCGGCGGCCTGCGAGGCGGGCGACGCGGCCGACCCCCCGAGGGACGCCGACGACCGCGGGGCGAGGACGCCGCGGCCGGCGCCGCGAGGCCCTCGCCGGTCCCGGTGGGCGCGCGGCGCGCCTCGGCGGGGACGCCCCGGCAGCTACAAGCTACAAGCTACAAGCTACAAGCTACAAGCTACAAGCTACAAGCTACAAGC
>JALLOW010000082.1:0-12117 GCA_036939715.1 Shionodiscus oestrupii
CGGACCGAATGCATGGTGGATTTGCTCCGCAAGGACGCCTGAAACATTCAGAGTGACGACAGGTGGGCAGGCAGGCAGGCATGCAGTTCTTTGCGCTGGAATCTGTGCCATTGCATTGAATTTGATGAAATAACTTAATGAAACACACTGGCAGAAGAAGATCTGGGTTGCAGCGTTTTTACGTTTAGTTGGGCCAGGCGGCACTCATTCAGAGCCGTAGTCACGTCCCGCCGTCAAAACACCTCCAGACCACGCTGCTGTTCATTGGCACAAGAAGAATCACATCGCAACACACTCCCTTTACGAGGAGTCCGAGTCGTAATCGTCGGTCTGATAGAACCACTCGTTGTCCCATGCAGCCTCGTTGTTGCGGTTCTCTACGAAGTTCATGTGCTCAAGGGCATCCTTGCAGCACAGATGGAGGCAAACACACTCTTCCCGTGTCAAGAACTCCGACACGCAGATCCTGGACACATTGCGATACGTTCGGTGGTATAACTCGTTCCACGCGATCCGCACGTCGGGCGGCATCTCCCAGTCCCACGTCCATGGGAACACAGCATAACAGACCGGATGGACATCCCGACTCTTTGTAACTTTGGTCAGTTCCTCGCCAACGGTGTCGCTCATCATTGCTCTTGGCTGTGAAGCTTGGTCTGTCAACGTGTGGTCGTCGACAGTTGCGAAACAATGGCTCCCCCTCGCCCAACGTCGCAGTTGAAGCAAGTGAGTTCAGAAAACATCGCTCAAAAATTTAAACATTTGTTTGTTGGATGTGTTTGCCTGGCTCACTGTGGAAGGTGCAGCCGCGAGTCGCGTGAGTCACGTGGCAGCACTTGCCTCTCGACAATGCCCATTCTGCGGAAGCAGACTCAGCGTTTTTAGTCTCACAGGGAAGTGGTTGGGAGCATGCTCAGTGCCTCAAGTGCTGTTGCATCGTGGGGCTCGCGTGAGTTGCGTCGATGTGGGAATCGCGCGACGCCTGCCTTCAACATCGCCCCTCTTCTGTGGAAACAGACTCACCGTTTCGAGTCCCATTGCAATGTGGGCGGGAGCAGACTCAGTGTTTCGAGTCCCATTGCAACGTGGGACTCGCGTGACCTGTGACTGCGTGGGGAGATGACACGGCGGTGGCCACATCGGGATGCTTCGGACGCTCGGCGATCTGACACAACAATCAGCCAGAGGAGGCAGGGAGAGATCGCGTTGGCTGCTCTCCGCGTCGGGATCGGCGCCGGGCCTTGCGCTGTCGTCCGTGCCGGACCACGCGCCAGGTTCCGCTTCCGGGCTCCCCCCTCGCCGTTGTCCGCGCCGACCTCTGCGTTGCTTTCCGCCCTCCGCGCCGTTCTCCGCACCGTCCTCCGCCTGTCCTGGCTTCGTCAGCACAGCCCAACGTCAAAGTGAGAGGGCTGAAGCAACGAGGGTGTCTTGCGTCTTGGCGGAGCAGCAGCAAGAGCAGGACGTTGGCTCTCCGCGTTGGGTTCAGCGCTGGTCTCTGCGCTGCCGTCCGTGCCGGACCACGCGCCGGGTTCTTCCGCGCTCCCCTTCGCGCCATTGCCCGCGCCGACCTCCGCGCTTCCGTCCGCCCTCCACGCTGTCCTCCGCACCGTCCCCCGCGCCGTCTTGGCTTCGTCAGCAGATATCAGTGTCAAACTGGGAGGGTCGAAGCACGTCGGCAGAGCCCAGTCACTGCCAGGGAGGATCGAGGCAGCAGCAGCAGGACTCTGGATTGCTGCGGCCGCGTCAGAGGGAGAGATTTGTCGCGCGAGGCTGAAGAGAGAAGAGGAGATGAGGATGGCTCGTTTACAGTGTCTCAAATCGAGATAGAGGATCAGTGCTTTGTGCCTCTCGTAGTCGACGATGACTCGAAGGATTGCAGCGTCGGCCGGAAGGGGAGCGCTGACACTGGACGAACTGATATCTCAGTCCAATGCACTGAGAGACGAGGCTGTCGCTGCTGGCGAGGACCTTCGAAAGTTGAGAGCGACTTACAGGGCATACAACCGTGCAAGGGATTGGCTGAGGATGAACAGAAATTCTGATGATGGTTCAGAAGTGTCACGCAATGAGCAGCTGAAAGAATCCAGCAAAGATGGCTGGCGGAAGTGGGAGAAGCTCCGTAAATTGGACAACAAGGTTCGCGCCAAGAGCAAGCAAGAGGCACCAGCCAGAGTGTTTACCATGCTGATTCGGCTGTTCTCCGAATTTGAAGAAGAATACATGACGTACGAAGAGTTCGACGAAGCGATGTCGGACGATCATCTCGGGGAGGTTCTCCTGCAGAGGCTCGAGGACAAGGCCTGTTACTACGACACGAGCATGAAGCTACTGGGAGACATGCTTTGCAACTGGCAAACTTTCTGGCATTTCATTTGGCTCAAGGAAGACTTCCGCAATGTGAAATCCGTCGTCGCATTGAAAATGTCACTGGAAGACAAGTTGTACTTTGCATTTGATAAACTGGTGACGGAATGCAAAGAGCGTGACGTGATTGAGACAGATGGTGTCCGATACATTCATGGTCCAAACTGGACGGACTTTGCGGGGGGATCACTCAACTTCTCAGAGCGCATGTTGCTCATCGATTTGGATCGTGGCATCTTGGAATCTGACGAGGCCGACGCTCCCCAGCTCAAAGAGGTGTTCGCCAAGTTGTGCGACCAACACAAATTGAAGTCGTCACTGTCTGACTTGTCGAAAATGGGTGTCATTGAGCTGCGAGAAGATCTTGTCGTCCCAGGGCCAAACTTCGAAGTTGACAATGACCCGTGGCTCACGTACCAGTTCCTTGACGACTTGGTCGCTGATGCTGCTGATGCGGTTCCCACGATAGCTGTTCAGTGCGACAGCTGCAAACGCAGGCCGTTTGACTCGCAAGACGGACCGTACGCACTGATGCTGCAGACGGTGAACTCTTGCGACATTCGACGCCAAGCAAGGTTTAAGTTTCCACACATCAGGTCGTACTCCGGACGACGTGCTCGCACGTACTGCCTCTGTCGAGCGTGCAGAAACTACCTCGTTGAGGGTGAAGATGACGAGAAGAACGTGTGGCCACTGTTCACTTACCACCTCCTTTTCGGCGCACATGAGCCGAAATTTGGCGATGCAGCTCATCATCACTCTGTGTGTGGAGGTGAGACACTCTGGCGACTGGTGCCAAAGACAATGCGACGCTGGTGGCTGGACGATATCGCAACATTGCCAGAGTACAGTGGCTGCACTCTCGACAGTCCCCCGTCAGTGTTTGAAGACAAGACTCTGGCCCTCGGAGAATTCAACTGCTGTTTCAAGTCAGAAAAACTGGCCAATCTGACTCTCGCCATGGACAACTATGAAGTCTTGATGAACAATGTGTTGTGCCCGTGGAAGTGTTCGTCAAATTGCGTCGATGCTGGACGTTTGCCGTACGACCTCATGATCCAGAGGATGTTGCCATTTGTCAACTTGATCCTCTACTCTAACAAAGATGAGTATCGCAAAGTGCAGTACTCGTCAAACTGTTACTTCCATGATTACGACAAACGCGCCACAATCTTGCTGAACGAAAAATGGACAGTGAAGCCAAGCGTCTTGCTGGAAGACGGATGCCTGAAAATTCTCACCTGCAAGTTTCATGACGGAGGCAGTGACAAGCTCACCCTGTTTGCACCGCGGAGTCCGCACAGGCACGTGCTCAACTCAAAATTTCCGGATCAGTTGGCGCCGTGTGTCAGGAAACACAGAGTTGCGAGACAAATGAAGGCAAGCAAGTTCTGCACAACGTACGCAATGTACACACAGTACAGCAGTTACGAAGGAGTGTCCACGATGGACCTCCTCTCGCACAGCAATTTTGGGACGGGTTCTGAACTCCTTTCACAGCACCAAGGTGCGACAATTGTTGGACGCAATGACATCAGTCTGCTTCTTGCCAGAAAAGTGGAAAGGGGCGAGATCTCAGGAGAAATGCAACACTCTTTTGCATTTGATGCCACGCACCGTTTCAGTGCGAGCCATCTGCAGCAGTGTGCCCAGGGGGCAACGTGTGTCAGTTTTCCAGACATGATGGCCATCCACATGTTTGAGTCGTCACAGGAGAAGGCCATACGTGTGTTTGATGATCGTCCCAGGAGGATCACGAGACAAGAAAGAGACTTGTGGGTGGATCGCTCGTGGTCCACTCGAATCAACATACTGCTGACGGAGGATTCGACTGGCTTTGGAACGCAATTCTGCACTGTTCCACCTTTTAACGTAAATGGCGCCCCCACTGCGCTTACGTGGGCAATGTTTGGCATTCTGTCGGGTTGCCCCGCACTCTGGCATGCAGTCGATGCGCTTCCTTATTTCAAATGTTCTCGCTGGGAGGGGTGGTTGCTGACGGCTGTCCAGTTTCACTGTTTTCCTTTTCACAAAGTGCGAGTGGACAAGCGCTCACCCTTCAAGAATCTCTCCCTCGGAGCAACAGTTGGAAAAATAAATTCGTACGTTGACGATGGCGACGTCGACATGACCGACGGACATGCGCAAACACCAGGGGAATACTACAACTTCGGGATTTTGCATTTCAAGAGCTTGTTTGGATGGCAATTGTACGGAAACTCAGTCACCGTGTGCTCATCTGTCGAGGATGCAACAAGAGTAGATTTGGAACTTGCGAAAGTGATGATCGTGGTGGGAGATGTTCCGCCCCAGAGTGAAACTCAGAGCGCCCACCAATTTCAATTCGACCTCCAAGTCGTCTGTGTGTTACGTTCAAGAGAAAAGTCACGCGACCCATCCAAGTATGATGCAATTCGCTACATGAGGCATGCCAGCCACAAAAAGTTCTGGAAGGAAGAGAGAGGAGACTCAATCACCACCAAGTGCGTCACTGACGTCTGGCAGGAGTTGACGCACACAATTTCCGATGATGACTACTTTCACTCTGTCGTGAGCGTCTACGTCAAGCACGGGACTGACGATGTGGAAAAGGACTGGGACGAGCTGTTTTTTGAGTCAATGGGCGGAAAACGTCACGTGCGGTGTGCCTGCCGAATGTGTCCGCTCGTACCCACGAACAAGTCTGTTGGAGCCAAGCGCAAATGCAATGCACGGGTTGATGTGGCTGGACTCGGACGACTCAACGAAGACGCTGGCAGCCCCTGTCAGAGGCTCGAGGCATTTGTGTGCAGCAATCCTCTCTGCACCACCAGACTTTGTAGACGGTGCTTTGATGCGTTGCCTACAGACACGAGGACAATTGTCAGGTCACCTGATGTCGAAATGTTGTTTGCCGACAATGTCGATCACGAAAGCAACGGCTCTGAACAAGGTGACATCAGCAAAGCTGAGACCGTGGCTGGAGCAGCCCTCAGCGACGACAGTGACGATGATGATGGGCATGTGATGGAGGCCCTGGAAGATGTGTGCACATCTGGATTCTACACAATTTCTTCGCCCCAGGATCCCACGTTGGATCTCACGGGGGACAATTGCGGCGAAGGACACGGATTCATCAGCACGGACGCAGGAGACCTCCCAATTGAAGTTGAAAACTCAAGAGATTCGAGGGTTGGTGGACACGTAGTTTTCAACTGTGCTGGGAAGTGCATTTCTCGACACAGAGGAGCCATATCCGGCACCAGCAGTCAGAAGAACTTTGTGCAAACCCTGTGCTCCTCCGTTAGCGGCACCTCTTGCCCACTGGTGCAGCCAGAGGCAAATGTGTTTCCAAGACACTTTTTTGCTGCAAGCACGATGGACAACCGTTCTGTTCTAGGTGCCCGACCACTGGCTTGCATGACACACAAAACATACAATTACGGAATTGAGTCCGCGCTTGGCCATGCCCGACAACGGTTGACTGATGCCAGTTCCTCACTGGGCACTGATCCCGGCTTTGTAAGTTACGCATTTGATGAGTTGGGGAACATTGAAATGAACAGGCACCACTCTCGCGACGTGTACGCCCAGGGGTTTGTCGTTGACAATGCAAGTAGGTCGGGCATGACAGTTCGTGACAAGGGCCGCACCGGTCTCAGTGAGAGCGTTGACAGTCACCAGATGGTTTTGAATCTCGCTGCTTCGCAAAAATACATTGATTGGGGACTGTTTTACACTGACACAGCCAATCAAGCTGAGCGTCCTGGACTGCATGAGGTGCACACGTGGCTGAGAGGTCTGATGTGGACCTTGCAATTTCCACGGTACAACACGTTGTCTACGAGCGACAAGGCTGAGGTGGACCGCGCCATGGAAGAGGCAGCAGGACCTCACCTCTACTCTCTCTGGAACTCCACGAAGAGGATGTTTTTGAGCCACTTGCGACACCACCACACCGCAATTGGCAAAGCCATGGCCATATTTGCCAGGGACGAGTACCAAGGCAAAGCTGGCAACCTCAGCCACTGCCATCTCATCATGGCATTTGACAAGAAGTCAGAACATGACGACATGCCGGATTTGGTCAGCAGGAGGTCAGAAGGAGACACAGAGGAAGTCACAGAAAGTGCAGAGGAAGACCATTGTGAGCTGCGGGATAAGATTCGCACGTCCACTCTGGAGATTGTCCATGGTCCTAGTGATCTCGCCACCCTGTTGGAGGAAGGATTGCTGGTTTCGGAGAATGGTGTTGTCGTGGTCGAAAAACGTGCGGAGACTGTGCTGCGACACAAGTGCGACGAGAGGTGTCTGCGCAGAGTTGGCGATGGAGACGGACCGGAAAACTTTCGTTGCAGAAAGATACACCCTGTGAAAGGCAATCCAGATCCCACGTCTCACACGTACGTTCCCTTCCACCACGAATACAAGCCATCAACTCTTGCTGTGTTGGAGGAGATTGGGATCTACCACCCGCCCCCACAGGGTTCAGGTTGTCATGAGCGCGGCACTTTTGATCACCCATTTTTCGCACCAACGCGACACATTGCACCATGCAATCACAACGCAGAATGCAACATGTCTCCTGTGATCCTAGAATTTTTCGTTGCGTTGAAGTCAATGCAAAATGCGCAATTGCTTGCTCACACGAACGGAGTTGCAAAGTATGTCACGAAATACATTGCAAAAGTGGATCAAGGCAACTATGTTGTGCTGTGCCAGGACATTCACACGGGAAAGTGGGTTCTCGCAAAAAACCACCTTCACAACACCAAAATTGTGAGTTCAAACATCAACGAAGACAAGGCGCTTGAGAAACTGAGATTCAAGAACCATCCAAGAGGTCGAGAGTACTCGTTCTTTGAGATGAGACAAATCATCATGGGCGATGCCGAGGTGTACACTGATCTTGAATTTATTACGTTGTCGACTGTTCCATTTGAACTTCGCCCGACCAACAGCATCAAACTGGACAAATCAGGAGATGTCATAGTGCCTGAACACGAGCGGGGTGCGCGGAACTGTCCCAATGCTTACGAAACAGGAATTCCAATGAGGCATGCTCGAATCTGTTGTGGATTGCCTGACGAGCAAAAAATGACAGCAAATCAAGCGAGAATTTACAGAAACCACGATGGATCCACAAATAAGTACTGCTTGATATCAATTTTTGGGCTTCGCCCTCCAGAGCTGCTTGGTGTGTTCAGAAATCCCGTTGACTACTACAGGTGTTGTCGCATTGACGAAAAAACAATTTTGTCAGATTTAAAGGTGGTAGACATGCTCAGCGAAGAAATATGGAGTTGTAAATGGGTGGACTGTCTCGGTCGACGGGTCAAGATACGCAAGCGCGCATTTGGTGAAGTGCGGGCAATGGTGAAAAAAACTTGAGTGATCTCAACCAATTAGAGGACAGCAGTCGAAAACAGTTTGACATCACGATGAATGCAATGATCATGGAGATGGTCGCGTCTAGCGAACCGTCTGAGACTGATGAAGAGTCAGGAGGTTGGAGTCGCGATAAGTTGCTGGAATTTGTGGATTTCAATGACAGCGACAAGCATCTTCCCATACCGGTCACCACTAACTCAACCCCTTTCAACCCTCACCACTTTCTGACGCACGTTGTGTTGTCTCTCGGGAAATATGATACCGAAGTTGATGCGCTGAGTCACGGCAGTTACCGCGAGTCTTTCAGAGCATCAGGTCTGATCGGGAACAGTGACGAATTGGAGGATTTGCGACAATACTCGCGGCGGTTGACGCGACGTTATGTGTTGGAGCAAGTCGTGTTCTATCCTGTCTCAGTGACTCGGGCAGAGGCGATCATTGTGGCAGCGAAAAAAGTGTTCGACGACGCAATCATAGATGATGCAATGTCGATGAATGACCTGCCACCATTCACAATGAGCGGCCTTTACTTGTCAAAAGCAGAAGAAAATGAGCAGTACTGGAGAGGCATGAAGTCATCTCAACTGGACGCTGTCTATTCTTGCCTTCGGAACACGAACGGTGTGCCTGAGCGGGAACGTGTAGAAAGAGTGAAGAGAAACTCGCCACTTGACTGGTCACCAATAGCCAGTTTGACGCAATATGAACGCCAGTCACTGGAATCGTTTGAAGAACAACACAGGGCAATTGATCTCATACAACGGCAGATTGACCGTTACCGATCTGCTGGCGAGCTTGGAGAGCTCGTCTGTCTGAAAAACCCAGTCGTGTACGGTGCTCCGGGTGCAGGAAAGTCGTTTGTTGGCTCTGTGGCGGTGCTTTATGCCCTGGCGCGAGGTCTCAATGTTGTGTCGACGGCACTCATGGCGCTGCGAGCCCAGGCTCTCGGTGGGACGCACCTGCACGAGTTTTTCAAGTTGCCGACGAGTGACACGGCAAGGATGGCTCCACACACTGCTGCAAATGCGGCACTTGAGAAAATGCGACGAAAGCCAGATCTGTTGCATGCCCTCCTCACCGTCGATGTGATATTCCTCGACGAAGCGGGTCAGGTTTCGTCAGAGCAGCTGTCGATTATCGACATAATATTTTGCAAGGGCCGAAATTCCCAAATTCCATTTGCCGGTGTCATGTTAGTCTGCACCATGGATCCATATCAACTGGGGCCAATAAACGCAATGCCCTTCTTGTGTTCTTCGCTGATGATCACTAGTTTTGTCATGGTGGAACTGAAACACTCAGTCCGGGCTCATGGTCACTCCGAATTCAAACGCCTCCAGGACATCACGCGAATGGACCCACGCGAACTCCGACAGAGTCCTGAACTCAAACAAGAATTCATGAATCTCGCAATGAGAAATTTGACGTTTGTCAAGAGTTGGGACGATGAACGAGTAACCAACAACATGCTGCATTGTTACTCACAAAAAATGCCGGCGCTGGCGGCCCTGGAAATTTTTTTGTGAGAGGATGAAGCGCCGACTGGCCATAGCCGGCACACGACATTTGGTGGCTCGGTCGCGTGACACTCACAAGGTGAAAGGGGCAAGTGGCGATTACACAGAAGCAAGCGAAACCAGCACGAAAGCGCTCAACAAGGACCTACGTGAGCCGTCTGAGTTGGTGTTTTTCCCTGGTGGTGTGTATGAGTGCACGACCAATGATCCTGGTGGGCGCTTCAGCCAATCTCAAACGGCGTTTTTGCTGGATTTGCCCACTGACGACCACGTCGCCAACTTTCGAGCATTGAAAGTCTGGATTGCTCCAGTTGGCGGGAACAACACCATGTTCCCTCGCGGCACCCTGCCATCACGCGATGCCTTGGTCAGGTTGGGTTGGGCTGAGGTCACGGTTGGATGTGCCCCAGAGCGAGACATCAATGTTCGCGGGGGGCTGGTAGCGAGACGCATCCAGTATGCCTTGAAGCACATTGGCGCAACAACCATAAACAAATCGATGGGATCAACGTTGCCGTACGGAATAGCCACAGAAATAACAAAACAATATTCGCCCTGGGAGAAAGGTCAGATCGTCGTTGTAGTCAGCCGGTCTAACTCTCCAGAACTCACAGTCATTGTCGGAGATGACGATGGAACCTTTGCTGTGAACAAAATGTGGGAGGTGATGACACTCAGAGACATGTGGACTGATTATTGCAATCACAAACTCAAAATAATATCAATTGGCGGTGCGCTCCCCGAACTGAGACAGCACACTTTTTACCACCCTGAAGTTTACCCGTTCAGACAAAGCGACGCGCTCCTCCCTACTGACAGGACAGGATTCGTGTATTGTCTGTTGTCTCTTGGTCGGCGCCGCCGAGGTCGCCACTTTATCTACATCGGAGAGACAGAGTGTGTTGCGCAGCGTCTCCCGCAACACAACAATGGCACTGGATCAATTGACACGCGTGATCCAAATGACCGGCCATGGGCGCTGGTGGCATACGTGTGTGGTTTGGCACACATGGGAACGCGCGAGCGCATGAGCTTGGAACGTACGTGGCAGGCCGAGGTCCAGCGTCGGCAACGTCGAGGCGATGACGATGTCTACTCATGGATTATTTCTGGCGACTACGTAGTCCGAAGTCACAACAGCGGTTGTGCTTTGGAGGAAGACCACATTAGATTTGTGCCGATGGTGAGCACCAGTGTCGCAAGCGATGACATTGACTGCTGGGTGACAGGCGATTACGATGACACTGAGCGCTGGGTGACAGGCGATTAAAGTCACGATCGTAAGAAGACTAAAGTCAGATACAGAGTCTAGTTTTTGTTTTATGCGTGTAACAAGCTTTGTCGCAATTGGCAGAACGCTGTCGAGGTCTCGAACCCCTTTTTGTGATCATTTCAAGAGAACGCGTCAGAAGCACAATTGGTTGCAATCCTAAAGTCAACTGTGACACATGCCAATCCAGGTGTCGTTCCCAAACAAATTTGATATCCGACGGAGTCAGAGACGCTCGTTGAAGTACCCCCCAGTGTCCTCGTTGCAATGTTCCCCAATCTCGCACTTGAGGCCCTGAGGCCCCGTGGCACCGCACACGCCACAGCGGCCCTCTTGCCACTGGCTGCTGTCGTCGCTGTCATCGGAAAAGTTTCCATCGTAGTCTCCATTGTCGTCGCTGCTGATGTCATTGACATACCAGCCGCCGTTTTCCGAGTCGCACTCGCTTCCGTTCTCGCATTTGGTCCCTTCCTGACCAGTGCTGTTGCACCAGTCGCATCGTTTAAGGTGGATGCTGAAGTCGTCATCGTCTTCGTCGAGGCTCTCGACAGCATCGTTGTTCTCCTCGCCGTCCTCGCCCTCTTCGCCGTCGGGCTGCGCAGCGGGTGCGTTTGGCTCGACCAGGTTTAGTACGAGTCGGCACTCTCGCGGTCGCGGAACTAGAAATTGCCCTCGGCACTTATATTTGTTGCCCTCGTTGCTGATGGTGAGTCCCGACACGGAATCGCCGAGGTGCCCGTGCTGTGCTCGAAAATGATCGTAGACCATTTTCTGGCACGCGTTGCGATCGAAGGATTGGTTGCAAAGGCATGTCACCGAAACTTCGTTGATGGAACACTCCATGATTGATCCCACCAGGAGCACTTTGTTTCCCGGGAGTGACGTGGACGTGATGTCTCCAACGGGTGTGTCCCAAACTCTCACGAATTCCGCGCTGCATGTTGCGTTGCGCTCCTGTTCGGACGCGTTCCTGTAGATGTTGAGATCCAGATTCACCTCGCGCGCGACTTGGAGCCCACTCATGGTGACAGCTGCGAATGACGAAACTGGACCACTGCAGCTTTCCAGGTTGAGCAACAGGTGGCAAATGCGCACTGTCTGAGAACGAGAAACGAGCGAGAGTGCGCCGCGAGAGCAGTCCACCGCCATCGTGCACGTGTCAAAAACAAATCGTGATTTCAGGAAGGTAGCGGGCACACGCAGTGATCCGACGTCGACATCGCCTCAGCGGCGACTGCCGCTGAGGCGCGCGGCGTGGGCCGCACACCCATTGTTCTCTCCAAGTGGCTTCGGATTATCACATGAGGTTTTTTTGCAGTTGTGCCGAAGCAGTTGCAGCTTGTTTGGTCGCGACGACAGATGCGTTGGTTATTTGATGTCCAAATCGGTGGTGGACCAACGTCAGCGTAGGTGCCGTCTCAGGCATGTTTGAGGTTTGTGGAAGTTGGCGTTTGCACTGTCGAGGGTGCTTCACAGCCACATTCGTTGCTGCAGCTGAATGTTCGACCGCAGCCGCGGTCGCGATCACTGGCCGCAGCCACAGCCGTAGCCGTAGCCGTAGCCGTAGCCGTAGCCGTAGCCGTAGCCGTAGCCGTA
>JALLOW010000083.1:0-11072 GCA_036939715.1 Shionodiscus oestrupii
AATTAAAATAATATGTTCAGTTAATGATATGCACATCCCTGGCCTCTATACCTCAGATGCCCAGTAGCTAATTTTTCACACCTGAGGGTCTAATATTTTATCGCAATAGGGTCTGTTTTTCCGTGCGACAAACAAAATTAAGCTGTAGAAATCTTAACGTATTAGGGTCTGTTGTTGGTTTACGGATGCTCCGTCCGTCCATCCATCCTCCGAGGATGCATTCTCGACTTCCGGTTTTTGGAGGCGCGAGCATACTGTACGGAATCTTGCATCTCGTGTGCGGATCCTGGGGAAGTGAGATCTGAAAAGTACGAAGATGGAACGCGCAACTGTGGAACGAGCAAAATTTCTGCACTGCACACGCTACATAGCAGAGCGGCACTAAGCACCCAAGGACAAAGAATACCTAAGACTTTGATCGTACGTTTGCATCAAGACAAAGCAGCTACCTGTGTCTGTCCATCGCTACATGACTTCACGGGAGAAGGTGGAGTCAAAGTTAGGTTGTCGGTTCTTGCATCCTCTGTATTGTACAGGGGCATAGGCTCATCTCATCATCAACTTGTATTGATTCCTCCAGTGCCTTACAGGAGGTAGACCAACCGGAGATGAGATTTCGGGTTTGTTGGTGTCGCCCCTTTGCACTCTGTACTTGAGAGTAAATAGGTAGAAACTTTGAACAGAATGATTTCAGTTTCAGGGTCTCAGGTACAGTACACAACTATAACCTACTAAGTTGCCATCCCCCATGGGAGAGTGCGTATTTCTAAACTTCCCATGTTGGTCCCATGATTTAGGTTGAGCGCCCGCTGATAGTGTGGTACTTAGTGACGGAGTCCCAATTAGAGGGAGTATCACGCGAGCCCGGCGGTTGGCGGCAAAGATACCCACCCGGAGCCGCGTCCGAAAGAGCAAAACGATTGCACGGATGTCGGCGAGTTGGTGGGAGGAATTATATTCCCCTGAAACTATTTGCAGCCGAGACCATTAGATGTGGAAAATATCTGGATGGGAAGTCGTTACCATCCATTCACTTCTTCCCACCACTCAAGATACGTAATCAGCCATAGTTTTTATGCAACTAATGGAGTATTTGTTTGTGCGTATAGTGGTGCTGTTGATGCGTCCGTTCACTGATTGATTAGGTTTCTTTTGTCGCCGTTTTTAGATTCTTAGCAGTGGTGGTCAGGTTGTCCGTCGTCAAGACCATGACCGCGTTAATAACAAGGCTGGCGATTATCTTCGAGAGGTCGCAGAAGTGTACCTTGGTCATTGTAGCGTCGTCGCAATGTCCAAATGCTCTCGAATAGATGTCATCAGGGAGACCTCCTTCATCCCTAGCCTTCTTCATCATGCGGCGAGCAAAGATGAGTTTGGTCCAATAATTGAAATCGGCTTCGAAGAGGCAGATTGCTCTCAGTTTGTTCACAAATGTGACCCCTGCAATTTTTTCCAGGAGTACAGTCACCCCCACTTTCCACCTTGCCAGTGGGATCCCTCGTCGAGCTATCTCCGTCAGCTTGTCTGCCTGAAGCTTGCTAAGCAGTTCACTGTCTGCCGCAGCAATGTAGTGCCCAAAATGCAGCCTGCTATATGAGGATGACGTCCTCTCCTTCACTCTCTTCCAATAGTACTGGTAATCTTCAGCTGTCACGAAGGTGGCAACTTCTTCCCTCGACATGGACAGGTACATCTTCGAGCATTCCTCCAAAAGCATTCTGGTCCCCTCGTCGATTCCCTCAGGGAACACGTATGTCCCTTCAAGAACCTGTGCAGCGCATTCGGTGTCCCCCATGAAACCCAGATCGTCAAAGAGTCTCCCGGTGTAGAAGGGCGACGAAAAGGCCCCTGTGAAACGGGTGGTGAGGATCGGTTCAGATCCCTCAAAGATCGCTTGCTGCGTGTTGCACTCCCTGGATGTTGGTGTCCCATCCTCGTCCACCGCCGGCACCTTCACCGACATCACGCTCCCTCCTCTGTTGGGGCGCAGGGCTGCCCTCAATCTGCGCCATCGCTTGGACTTCCGCTCCTTCTTCATTATCTCAAGGATCGCATCTGCCCTTGCTTTGTCGCCCTTTGCGAGCGCCACTTTTCGCCTGTTGAGAAGATGTTCCATTCGGAGCTGCGGGGCTGACTGTTGGAGCTCTTTTATCTTCTGTTTACAAATCTTCACCTCCATGTTCAGCTCCTCCGGTGTAAAGGCACTAGGTGGTTTTAACCCATTTCTCCTGCAGGCGCGTTTTAGACGCTCATACCTGTTGAGGGATCGAACTCTCCTCGTCGCAATGAACTTCTGGACACGCCCAAGCAACCATCGTCGTTTTATCCACACCTTGATTGCAGGACTCCATTCATGGTCATCATTCTTGTAAGTTCTGCATTTGTTTTTTTCCTCCTTTTAACTGCAGCCATCATTGCTGCATTTTTCTCTCTTTTGGAGAGTAGTTCACCAAATATAGGAAGTTTTTTGTCGGTTTTAAGTAGGCCTGCATCCACTAATGCTTTGTGTAATATTGGGTATATATCTGATATGTTCCGGTGTCTGTTCTCATCTGTGAATGTTGTGAGTCCTGCGCAACTGATTGAGGTCCCCAGAGGGGCGGCTTTGAGGAATTTGTTTGTGTGGTTGATTCCAAAGTTGACATGTTTTGTTTCGTACAGTTCTTTAAAGTGGACACTGAATGTGAGCGACTTGAGTTTGTTGATGTACATGTTGATGTCTAGGTACGGGAGTGAGTTCCTTCCAATGACATTTATGACTCCCTTTTCAAGGGTTCTTGGTTGTTCTCTTGGCTTCCTATTTCCATCGTGAATTTGAGTGTATCGTTGGTTAGTTTGTTAACTTTACTCTGGAACGCGGAGGCGGGAGGGCCGGGGATTGTCGGCCCGCAAAGCCGACGGCCCCGCCGGCGACGCGCACCCCGGGGCCGTCGAGCGCCGACGGCGTCCTGTCTGCCCGCCGCCCGCTCTCGCCGGCACACAGACAGCCTTCGCCGGCGGCCCTCGCCGGTGACCCCCGCCGGCGACCGGGCGCCGCCTCCGCCCTGCGTTGCCGCTCGGCGGCGTGCTGGCGGCGCCTGCGCCGGCGGCCGCGCTCTCGCACACCTTTGAATGATGTGGAACATTTTGAAGACCCTCTCAAACCGAAAACACGTCAGCGAGCTTTCAGCGGAGGCGCTACCGCGTCGGCGAGAAAAACGGCAGCGGCGACCTCCACGTCGGCTTTGCGTACGGCGAGAGCATCGAGTTCTTCTTGGTCGAGACCGTCGACGTGCTCGAGGACGCACACCGCCTCCTGGGAGGATGGGATCCCGCGAAGAGGTTCACGGAACTGGGACTCTCCTGCCGCGACCGGGCGAAGGACAGCTTCGAGAAGCTCGTCGACCGCGACTACCCGGCGGCGGCCGACAAGACGGACCCCAATTACGAGGAGCTCGTGAGGAACATGTGCACCGACCTGGCCGATCACACACTGCCAGGAAATAAGGTGCGAGATGTCATTCTCAATAAATTGTCTTACAACAATTACTACGACAAAAAGGGGCAGCGACAGAAGCCGACGGAAGTGCTGCGGCGCGTCCGCAAGATGCGCAAGCTCGGCGCGCGGCTCCATCACTCGCACGGGGCGGACTACATCGACGACGAGACCTTCAAGGCCGCCATCTGGAGGATGTTCCCCGAGAACATCAAGGCCTGGATCTGCAACACGGCCGACTGCGACCCCTACAAGGAGGGCGCAGAGAAGGACGTCGACGAGATTGCCGACGACGTCCAACGCTACTGGAACAATGAGTGCAAGGGGAAGATCGTCGACCCCCGGCGCAAGAACGAGTGGCAGCAGGGCTCCAACAAGAGGGCCCGCGGCGACCGTCACGGAGGCGGGCGCAGCATAGCCTCCTCCAGCAGCGGCTGGGGTAGAGGCCAGGGTCAAGGCCGAGGTCGCGGCGGCCATCAGGGTCGCGGCGGCCGCGGAGGCCAGCAACATCAGCATCAGCGCGGCCGCGGACATGGCCAGGAGAACAGGCAGAGAGGGCGCTGCCCCATCAAGAGCCACGCCGAGAACTTCCGCCATGATTGGGAACATTGCTTCCTCAAGCCGGACGGCCCGCAGTTTGATGCAGAAGCTGCCGAGAAGTTTTACCGCGAGGAGGCGCGCGGCGCCAACTCCTGGTACAAGTCGTTGTACGAGTCCATGGTCGAGGGTGGGTCGCAGACCTACTCCTTTCAGCAAGGCCAGGGAGGCTTCCAGGGCCGCGGGCGCGGAAGGGGACGCGGCCGTGGCCGTGGCTACGGACGTGGGTACGGCAGAGGCCGTGGCGACCAGTCCCACTATCAAGAGGCGGGGTCCTATCAAGGGCCGCCGCAGGGATCATACCATCAACAGGAGGGCCATTGGGTCCAACAGCCCCAGCCGTCGTACCACACGGCGGCCCCCGCATCAGTCGCGGGCACCTCATACCACATGGGGCCCCCAGGGAGCGTTTTCGTGCCGGTGGCGCCGCGGGCGGAAGACCCGCGGGGCACCCATGGCTCTGACAGCCAAATGGGTGGACGTAGCTCCTTGGGAATGGGAGGAGCGGGAAGCTCCTACAGGCAGTTCAGCAGAACGTGACCTGTGCCGCCAGCAGCGCGCCAGGAGACACGCGCTGCAGATGGCGAAGGTGTGCAGCCTGCCCATTCTTGGAATGGGGTCTACCCAGGCGCTCACGAGGCGGGGGCAGGAAGAGGCCCACCTCAGAGGCGGGGGCAGGAAAGGAAGCCCACCTCACATGCAATTGCACGTGATGCAGTGGCAATTGGCACAGCCAATGATGCGGATCCCAGGCCGGGACATGGCATGGGAGTCCCGGATCACAGTTGGCAGGGGCACACAGTAGATTATGAAATAGGAGCCCAACACAACTACCAATACGGAGGCAATGAGGAGATAGAGAGCGCCTACTATGGCATAGAGCCTTTTTATGATAACCTAGTTAGTAAACATGACAGAAACAGAAATGAAACTTTTACTCATGAGCTTTGCAACAAAGAAGAATTATGGTTGACGGAGGACTACTTGTCCCCTGATTGCTCCAACCAAATGAGCCCTTTAGAGGACTTCGTCCCTCCAGCATGGGATCTGGGGGACAAAGACATACAGTCTGTCTTCAATGACTATTACTATGACAGCTATCTGGGAGCCATTGAAACGGCCACATTCAGGCTCAAAACTGAGTGTGTGAATACAACTTTTGACTTTGATAATGAAGGGTCCATCGCTGCATCTAAGCAGGACCCTGAAAATCCACAATACTGGGACCAATACTTTAACATGGTCCGGGAAGGTGAGCAATGGGAGAAAGCTGAATTGACAGAGCTTAACTACGTACAGGACGTAGATCAATGGTTGTTTGAACCAGAAAATCTGGAACTGGACAAAGAAATAGTAAAACCAGAAGTAATCATGGCCGTAGACCAACAAGGTAGGACTACCCCAATGGCCAGCGGAATTATGGTAGTCAAATCCATCCAAGGGCGCGCGTGCTCCAGACTGTTGAGAGTCTTGTATGACTCAGGGGGGTCAACCTGCATGATTCACCGCAGGGTAATGCCCCGAGGCACAACTATCACTCCAACTAATACTAGAACACTGATGAACACATTGGCAGGGGTTTATGCACCCCTAGGAAAGGCCTCAGTGAAAGGCATGAGGCTACCAGCCTTTGACAAAAACCGCATCATCAATGAGCATGACTTCATGGTGTTTGATTCGCCATGCAATTATGACATTATCTTGGGAGCAGACTTTCTCAAGAAAATAGGAATGAAACTAAATTATGAAGACCTAACTATAGAGTGGCTTGGCAACACTGCGCCAATGGACAGCCTAAATAATCCCGCGATGGTAGCTAGCCATGTAGAATCCTATTTGTCCCAACTGGACCTAGAAGACCAGGGATTTGACATTGATAGCTATGCATCATCAATTCTGGATGCCAAATATGAAAAAGTAGACATAGATGAGGTTGTTTACAACAACTGTGCCCACCTAGAGAAATGTCAGCAGGAAGAGTTGAAATCACTACTGCTCAAACACAACAAGTTATTTGATGGTACATTAGGAAAGTACCCAGGAGAACCAATGCACATTGAGCTCGAACAAGGAGCCCAACCAGTTTACAAAAGACCTTATCCTGTGCCCCAAGTGCACCTTGAAACATTTAGAAAGGAACTTCAACACCTCGTTGACATAGGAGTACTATCCCCTGTAAGAGACACTGAATGGGGACTACCAACCTTTATCACACCCAAAAAGGATGGTAGGGTCAGATGGGTATCAGACCTGCGCGAACTAAACAAAGTAATAAAAAAGACACAGTACACATTACCCCTCATTACTGATGTGCTAAGAAAAAGAAAGGGCTATGAATTTTTAACCAAACTTGACATATCAATGCAATTTTACACCTTTGAACTAGATGAGGAAAGCAAGAAGCTATGTACCATAGTCACACCCTTTGGACCCTACTGTTATAACAGGGTTCCCATGGGCCTGAAAATTTCCCCAGGATATGCCCAAGCACGCATGGAAGAAGTGCTGAGAGGAATAGATGAAGTAGAATGCTACATTGATGACATTGGAGTGTTTAGTGACAGCTGGCAGAAACATTTGGCAGTTCTAAGCACAGTACTTAACCGCTTAGAGGAAAATGGATTTACCATTAACCCCCTCAAATGTGAATGGGGTGTAAAGGAAACTGATTGGCTAGGTTATTGGCTGACCCCTGAGGGAGTAAAGCCTTGGACCAAGAAAGTAGAGGCCATTTTAAAAATGAAACCACCCACCACAGCTACTGAACTTAGAACATTCCTTGGAATGGTCACCTACTACAGGGACATGTGGCCAAGGAGGTCACATGTACTTAAACCCTTCACAGACTTAGCTGGCCTGCCAAAGCGCCAGAAAATAACTTGGACAAATGAACTTGATTTGGCCTTCAAACAAATGAAAGCTATAATGGCAGAAGATGCCATGATGGCTTACCCTGACCACAACCTCCCATTTAAAATTTACACTGATTCCTCAGACTATCAGTTAGGAGCATGTGTGATGCAAAAGGGAAGAGTTGTTGCATACTACTCCAGAAAGCTTACAAATGCCCAAAAGAACTACACTACCATGGAAAAAGAACTCTTGGCCATTGTAATGGTCCTGAAAGAATTTCGGTCCATGCTCCTTGGAGCAGACATAGAAATTTATACAGACCACAGAAATCTCACTTTTGCCAACTTCAACACTCAAAGGGTCATGAGGTGGCGCTGTTACATAGAAGAGTACTCACCCAAATTGTATTACTTAAAAGGAAAATTAAATGTTTTGGCAGATGCTTTTTCCCGCCTCCCAAGATTTGACACCCTAGAGGACATTGAGGGGAAGAGCCCCAATACAGCAGGGGTTGCTGAATTACTAGATGCATACCAGTGTCTTGCAGAAGCAGAGAGGTCTGGCACATACACAAATGAAATGAGAAACCACTTCAACAGGATTCAACACTATGAACCAGTTGACATGTATGCAAATTTACAGGAAGCAGAACTTTATGACTGCTTAAAATACCTGCCAGAATATGAAGAATACTTGAACATAGTACATAATTACCTTAACTTGCCATCTTCTGAGGACAACCCATTGTCATACACATGGTTGAAAGACATGCAATCAGAAGATACTGAACTAACAAAGTTGTGCAAAGACCCTGACTCTGGATTTCACATTAAACAGTTTGATGAGGAAGAACTTGTTTGTTACACAGAAAAAGGAAAGGACAAAGACACAGAATGGAAAATATGTCTTACTGACCAAGCTGTGCATCATGCTGTAGCATGGTTCCACCAACTCCTCAACCACCCTGGCAATCAAAGGCTGTATCAAGGGATGAAGAGATACTACCACCCTGAACTCAGAAAAATCATAGAAAACTTTCACTGTGATGCTTGCCAACGTTACAAAGTTGATGGCCGAGGTCTTGGTCATCTGCCACCAAGGGATGTGCGAACAGCCCCATGGGAACAAGTAGATGTGGATCTGATTGGGCCCTGGAAAGTACAAACCAGAACAGGGCGCATTTATGACTTCATTGCTCTAACTAGCATTGACAGAGTGACTGGATTGGCAGAAATAATTCGTGTAGAAAACAAAACTGCAGAACACATCGCAGAAAAATTTGATGAATCGTGGCTTTCAAGATACCCACGACCTATTTCCTGTTGCCATGACAATGGTGGTGAATTCACAGGTTGGGAGTTTCAAAAACAATTAGCAGATTTCGGAATTAGAGACATCCCTACAACTAGTCGCAACCCAAATGCCAATGGCATTTGTGAACGAATGCACCAAACTGTGGGCAATGTCTTGCGCACACTTATTCATGAAGCTCCACCCAGAACACTTGGTGATGCAAAAATCACCATTGACAGGGCACTGGCAACAGCCTCTCATGCGATACGCACCAACATTTCACAGGTCACTGGACATTCTCCTGGAGCGCTGGCATTCCACAGAGACATGTTGCTTGACATACCCCTTTTAGTTAATCTAGCAAAGATTAGAGACAAACGCCAAATTGCAGTTGATGAGAACTTGAGACGAACTAATGCAAAGAGAAGCTCTTATGACTATCAACCTGGACAATCAATCTTGAAAAAGAGACATGAGTGGACTAAACTAGGAGAAAGATGGGATGGACCATACCCCATCCAGAAAGTACACGTCAATGGTAATGTCACTGTTGAACTCAGGGAAGGTGTGACAGAACGACTCAACATCAGAAGAATTAAGCCCTACAGGATACCAACAAATCAATCCTGAAAACAGAGGGGAAGAGTGTAGTAACTGAGATCAGTTCAACAACTATTTATCTTATTTTACCTTATTTATTTTCAGCATTAATTTTTGATGTGACTTTTCACGTCACCATTAGCGATCCTCAATCAGCGATAGAATCAATCAGAATATTATTTGTTCTTAATTCTCTCTTGGTTTTGATCCTTGACAAGTAAACACAATTTTAATATTGTCATCTCCATGAGATTTTCTCTACTGTAGTTTTCCCGTAGGACAGGGTTCTCATCCAAATGCGAACATGGCTGCGTAGAAAAGTTATGCAGATTGTCGTACAACAGGTTCTGGTGCGCCACACTCGCGTCACGCCCCGGCATGGTTCAAAATTAACCCTCTCGCTATTCACATTAACACACTTAATATTCTCAAAATCTCAAGTAAATCAATTAGTATTAATTTATGTCAATATATTCACAATCTTTATCAGGTTAAGACTATTAATAACTGAATATACTAACACACATATTTACATGCTATCCTATTAATATTAGATACAATGTCAAAATGTGGTCCATTTGTGAACCAGACAGGGCAACCCTGCATCTTCTGGCCCTATTTAGCACATCACTCTTGATCTGTCAGAGAAAATATAACCTAAAACACTTTGTTTGAATGATCCCTTCACGGATGAGAGATGCTTTCTGCATTAGCAAAGTTTTAATTTGCATATGATCAATAACCATTCGTCCCTGATTGATCCTTCGGACAAATCGACAAGTGCCACAAGTCGAGAACGCCCTCTCCTGGAACCCGGCATTCAACTTTGTTGAAAATTGAATCGTTGCTGCGAGCAAGTTGATACTCGGGAACTCACCAGAGCAAGCTTCACGGTGGTGCTTTGCTGTGTCAAACTTCGATATTAGTTCCTTGAAAGACAGATTTCCTGACTTTTTGGTCTTCAACTTCTCAGCTCCATCGAACAAGTAATCGCCAAAATTGGGAGTAAACTTCATCCATTTGTCAAACACGGCATTGGCTTCTTTGGTCAGATCATGATTGCTGTGCATGCTCTCGGCATCATCTAGTGTAATGCCCGGAGCTTCAAGGTCTTCATCCTCGTCTTCTCCGTTATCACTTCCTCCGTCGTTGTTGCTGTAGTTGTCATCCACCTCCACTTTATCTGCTGACTTCTCAAGTAGACTATCCAGCTCTACCACCCCATTGTTGCTGTCCTTGGAGTTGACCATCTTGTACGCTTTGAGGTGCTTCTCTTTTACATAGTAGAGAAGCTTCTTCTTTGAGTAAAGCCTCGTCTTCCAGCAACCAACTTGCAAATGTCTTGTTTGCAGGATCAAGGAGCACAGGCATGCAATCCATAGAGAATGGCGGCAGGACGGAGACGCAATGGGATCTGCTCTCGGAACTCTCACTAAACTTCTTCTTGGTTTCAGTGAAATATTGGACCTTTGAGGAAAGGCAAGACAGTACAAGCTTTGATGAGTGTTGCTGAAGCACAAGTCAATAATCTGAGTACTCGGTTTTACCTTGCCTAGTCTTGGCCCCTTGCCTGGTGGTTTTCATTACCTCGTACTCATCCTTGTGGGAGTTATTAAAAACATTTTACTGCTGCGCCTCGTCAATGGATTATTCAAAACAAACTGATGTGACAGTTTCCATCTCTTGCATACTTTTTGATGTCTTCCTCCGAAAGACTATTGCGCAGTTTCTCAAAGTTGCTGCCGCTTCCGCAAAAACCACAATGAAGGAAGTTATTAGCTAACAAGCCACGAAAGAGAAGGATAATAATGCAACACATGTATCAGGAAAGAGTTGACCAAAGCGATCTTTGGTGGGTCCATGGCATTTTCCCAACTGATTGTGACTTTACAAACCTACACCAACACAATCTATAGCACGGCAGGTGTTTTTTGGTCTGACGATCAACCAGGAGAGCTGGAATAACCAAAAGACTAAAATTGAGCGCCAGAACACTAGAGCCCAGCTTGCTTTTCTGCAGACTCGACCGAAGAATGTGTCTACTTTAGTAGAGTTGAACTCGACTGCTTGTTAAGTGGCGCTTTAGCGCACGCCATTCGAGTTGAGGTTCCTCCCTTGGTGCCATGGGGCCCAAAGGACGTCACACTAATTGACAGGGAAGTTGTCTCCAATCCACCTGAGGCACTGAAGCAGGTGGTGAAGGGGGTGCAAGCTAAAACGAGGTCACAAAGGGGTGCTTCACACCCGATGAAGG
>JALLOW010000086.1:0-10592 GCA_036939715.1 Shionodiscus oestrupii
CCCTTGGCGAGGAAGCTAAGGCGTACGACGGGTTATCTGCGCAGAAAGCAGATAAAATGGAAATCATAGGTTGAATGCATTTGATCTTTTCTTTTGAGTGATTGCGAAGGATGACTAGAAGATCGTGAAGCAGGGCACGAACTTTGTATCATCAGATTGTTGTTGCAGGTCCGCTCATGATTTAGTATGAATTTCTGTGCGTCTAGTTCTTCAAGCGGATCTGCTTGCACAGATGTCTCCTGTCTCCTCCCAACTTCTCAAACTAGTATTACCACAGTATATTTGCCCTCCTTTTTCCGTCTGCGCCCCCCAGAATCTTAAATGACTGTTTACACACTGTTTTCTGTCATTTCTCTGGCCCTCCAGCCTTTCCGCCTCGCCGCATACATCATGATGCCACTTGTTGATTACGAGACTTTGTCTGCAGACATCTACAAATGAATCGTAACAGAAGAAGAGGAGGAGGAAAAGTGAGCATCAGACTAAGGATTCAAAACAAAAATAAAATACTCCAAACGTGTCACCCTTGGCCCTACAAGGCAAGGCATGTTGAGCTTTCAAAGTCCGGGGCCGTGGCTCTGATTGGCTGTTTAGGCGCAAAGACCTCTAGCGGTGACCGGACCAAAACGCAGGTACAGCCTACATACACCCCTGGCAGAAGAGATTGTGAAGGAGGAGACCGCTGCGTTGGCGTTGGCGGTGGAAGTGGCAGTGGTGATGGCTGCCTCAGGGATCACTCTGGCGGGCATGGCAATAGCATTACTCTTGAATGATACTGGTGTTGGGAAATGAAATGGTTTTATGGCAGTTATTGGTCGTTATAGCTAGGCTCTGGTGAAGAAGGGAAGTTTCTTATACTATTTCCTAATGAAGTATTGACGGTTTGAGCCGGCTTGCACAGGAGTCATGCCAATCAGACATCAATGCTAATGTCCAGTCCGGTTCCAATCAGCATGTAAATCACTACAGCAACCGCATCACAAAAATGTCCTCTTGCCATTTATGCACTCTAAAACCTACATACATAGCAGAACTCTGTTTCATCTGGATATGTATGCGTTGAAATATGAAAAGAATTGGTTCTAATGAGATAACGAGAAAGTTGCTACGGCTACGCCAAATAGCATATGCCAAAAGTTAACAGAGAGAGCACACAGATGTATGTATGTACCAGAAGCTTGATTTTGGTGCATTTCATGCAAAAATGTAAGCTTGTGGCAAATGAGGATAATGTGTGAGATGACTATATATGTAAAGTTACTTAGATGAAAGTTGCAGCCACCAATAAGCTGAGAAAATTCGTGAAAAGCGTGCAATACTAAGTAGCATCTAACACTAGTCGCTTTGCACAAAAACGTGAAAAATTCAAACAAGGGTTGAGATTAGTTTTGGGATGTGCTTCATTCTTAGTGTGTCTTATAACTAGTTATAGCTGACAGCCCGGGCCCTTGTTGATAACATAGTATTGTTGTTGATGTCGATAGATGCTGATACATTCTACTTGTCTAGTTGTAAAGTGTTAAATATAACTTGGTAGATGATCAAATTGTTATAAAGTTGAAACCTGGGTGAATGCTAAAGATGTTCTATCCAGACATGTGACTCAGCATTGCTGCCGGTACCATAGAAAATGAGAAGAACTCGTGTTTGTAAGTAGTTCCATGATGCCTACCTTGTCTTTGCTCAATCTTGATTTAACCTACTTCTATTCTGCATATCAATCTTGTCATATTTTCTTCTCCCTAGTTTTCACCTGGCGCCATTTTAGGAGCACTCACGCTGCTCGCTGCTCGTAAGGGACCCGATCTGCGCTCCATTGCGAATCGGCAACAGAGCCAAGTCAAACATCAAAAACAAAGATGATTCAGTGGATTCAATCAAAAGCCTTTCACGGCTAAATTGTGGAATTTCAACAAAGTTAAGTGATGTGATGTATATAAACTATTCTTTTCTGATGAAAATGTTTTGATTTGTATTTTAAAATTTGAATAATTTCTTGTTCCAACATCAAACGCCAAAAAGGTAGAAAAGGATATTTAAATAAGATTGATCACACAAATACAAAAGCTCAAAAAGTCAATATGATCTTGCACTTATTTCTTTACTTTTAACTGCATAAGTATGGGGAACACTGTCGTGGCTGTGACAATGGAAAGGCACAAGGCACAAGATACCGCAGAACATCCCTAGCTTTTGATGCATAATCTCTCATCTCATGAACTATTTTTTCGATGAGCGTTGTCGCTATAGTTGCCTTTCTTTGCAGATAAAAACATCATAAGGACTGGGGCCCAGGCCCAACTGCTGTGTATGTTTGTCTGTATGATGATTGTATTCTGAGATTTGACAGGAAATCCCTCAATCCCTGGGTGTTTCTATAAAAAGCAATATTTTCAAGTTTCAAGTTTCAAAATCTCAAACTAGTTATAAGTATGACTTAATTTACACCAACAAGATGCTAGGCAAAACTTCAATAAGGGATCATGTTGCCTGTGGGGCAAAAACAAGAAACTGAGGGTACACATATCTAGTGGCTAACAAAACTACGGACGCGGGACGCGACATAAATCTGGATTTCAAGCATTCCACATCGAAACTGTTTGCTGATAATTTAAAATGGAAATGAGGAGCCACTCAGAAGGCGGCGCCGGTCCGGTTGCAAAACGGAACCCATACGGCGGGCAGGTGGGCGGCTCTGCTCGTTTTAAACACAGACCGGACATCCGGAGTTTTGTTAGTCGCTAGATATTCATTGCACGCCTATAAGGAACGTATTAGTGCCTGAGGAATTATAGATTTTTTATCTTAGAATGAGCTGCAGCAATTTTTGATTTATTCCAGATATTCAAACACGTTGTTTGACAATTTTTCAATGCGCTATCACTCCTCTATGTACTCTCTTGGTACTATTTTTTCCTTTCTTGATGTTGGCCTTGCTTATTTTATCAACGACCCTCCAGTTGAATGGTCTCACTCATAAGTAGGAGAGGATGGTTGGTGTTGAGATTAGGAACGTTAGTACCACTGTATCACTAAGCGCTAGTGATACATTGGTACTAACGTACCTAATCTCAACAAAAGTATCGACCGACGCCGTGAGGGGGTGCGAAAGGTACAGCCCGAACTCGGACTTGGAACGGTACTTTTGGCCGTGGTATGTACGTACCCTCGTGTGACATGGATGCGAACCCAGAGTTGTTGCGTCTGCGCGCTAAGTGATGCAGCGACCGTTTAGTACCTAACTCGGGAATCAAACCTGGCGATAATTTTGTTGAGATTAGGTACGTTAGTACTGTTGTATCACTAAGCGCTTATGTAGTGATACAGCGGTACTAATGTACATAATCTCAACAAAAGTATCGACCGTCGCCGGGTTCAATTCCCGAGTTAGGTACTACATATTCACTACATCAATCAACGCGCATACGCGACAACTCTGGTTTCGCATCGATGTCACACGATGATGTATACATACCGTGGTTAAACGTACCGTTCCGAGTCCAAGTTTGGGCTATACGGAGTTCGTAACCCCTCACGACGTCAGTCGATACTTTTGTTGAGGTACCTAATCTCCATAGTTAATCTGAGTGGCGACTTTCTCCTACATTGTTGCTGGCCGTGAACACCAGTGTTCGCATGTGGTTCTCACACTGCTTTTATTGATAGTGAGGAACCCGTTGCAGAACTTGCCTTGCCCGCCATTGAAGAGCTTCGTCCATTTCTCCACCACTTTTTTCCCAGTTGCACAAGAGAGTAAGCTCCTCATTCCAGATACTTATGGCATCGGTGTGATTAGCATCATATGTAAGACAGCATGTCGCGACATGTCACAAATATCATGTTTTTTGCAAACACGACGTTTACAAGATCCGCAGTAGCGTCTTGGACCGTTGGACTGGCTTTCAACCAAAAAAGTCTGTTCCCTGAGGGAGGTTATGGCCCTGCAATGGACGCCATCTCGTCGGGGGGCGTGGAAGAGGCTTTTTGAGTTAGGGTTAACAGAATTCCTGCGGGGGCGCTATATGGCGCCCATTTTGGTTGCTCCGTTCAAAATGCCCCCAGAAAAGTGGGTAAATATTGTGTTATTTCATCGAGTGGTGGCGTGTTGGAAAACTGAAAAGTTCAGCTTTCCAAAATGCCATGGCACGCCAGATTGGCAATTTTCCGTCAAAAATCTCAGCCCTCTCAATCAAAGCCATTAATTTGTCTGCTCTATATTCCTGACATTGTCGCAAAACGTATCGTAATACTGTATATCGTAAAATAAAACTCGGTTTTATCGGGATCGGCTTTTTCACCTACTTCATACAACCCGATTTTTGTCGCTTCTTTTACGCGATAGCGGTACACGCTAATTGTCGCTATTACTTGAAATAAGAGCGGTGAATAACGTTTCACGGGAAGTTGGTAGAACAAACAACAGGTCACATTTTCTCGCGTATTACCCAGAGCCGCTCACTGTCAGTCTTCAATCCACCGAGTACGTAGGAATAGATATCGATAAGTCCTTATCGGTACGCATAGCTCGACTTTCTAAATTGAGATCAGGAGCGTGGAACAACTTAGCAGGAAAGCTGACAATTCTACTTGAGTATTCCGTGTCGCGACATGAGATGCAACATGGGTGTCATGTCGCATTTTGTGCGTCTCTCGTGCGACCGGGGGGCAGACACGAAATCTGACATGTGACGCTAAGTCGGTGTGTGCCCGGTAAAGACATCCAAATGTCTGGATGACAAGGGATTGGTTGGAGTTCTCATCATTAGAGTTCAAATTCGGTGGAGGAAGGAGATGCTCCAGTTGCTTCGATGCAGCGATGCCCTGGACGTTGGGGTGGATGATGTATTTACGCTCCCTGAGCCCAAGCATTTATGTAACGTATCATGATGTCCTAATGTTGTTGCGACAGCCGAGAAAGCATGTTTGACCTCGAGAGGTAGCAAACCAACCCTTTAAAAAACAAACATTGCCATCCATCGCGGCACGCGCCGCGCCACCGGATAACGTGAGCACCCCAACCCACCTCCACCGAGTTGAACTGTGTTAAGACTTTGGAATGTTTACTATTCCCTTTCATCTTTATTTTGTGTCTTGACAAACGTACAATGTGTTTTAGTACCCCACGCAAAAAAGTATGCACCTTATTAAAGACCGAACTCGTTGACATTGTTGTTTGCAAATGTGCTAAGAAACGGCACTACATCAAGCCTCCCGGGCATCGAAGGTTTGTCATTAAGTCAGTCGTGTCATTGCAAT
Organism: Shionodiscus oestrupii; assembly: GCA_036939715.1. NCBI lineage: Eukaryota > Bacillariophyta > Thalassiosirophyceae > Thalassiosirales > Thalassiosiraceae > Shionodiscus > Shionodiscus oestrupii. Next base: position 5,257 of record JALLOW010000086.1, read on the forward strand.
GTCCTCGGTGTTGTAGAGGATACCGGAATAGTCGGGGGGGAGGAGGACGGATGCCACGGCAGATCAAAGGGGTGTGTGATACATAACCGGGAAGGGTCGGTATGGCAACCGCGACCAGAAAAACGAATGTGTCCATTGCAGTTGCATTCAAATTTTGAAATGACAACTTTTTGAAACGGCAGAAAGATCCGAGCCCCCGCCGGTGCCACCGTTACGAGCACGAGGAGGAGACCAATCATGGTTGTGGAGGTCGCTGCAATGAAGCTGATACCAGCTTTCAAGGCAAGGGGGCTACATCGGGCTATGTTAGTAAAATGTTAATAGTGTATGTGAAAACCGTTTAGTATTTTTAACAGATTATTGGTCAGAGTGTCCAAAGGTAAACAAAGGTAAACTTCAATGTGTGAAATGCAACAAGAAATCATACTTATCAGTATTATTCATTATTCGCTGTCATTAGGTGACAGATCTTTCCTCGGGATGATGACCATCGCTAGTGTACATGGATTCCAATACTCAGGGTAATGTGATAGCAACTAACCCAATCTAGTTTAGCCTTCCTTGACTTCTCACAACTCATCTTCCTCTTCAGAATCCCAGTCGAGTGGTAATGAAGTGAAATTGGTTTTGCAAGGTGAACCTTGGCATTGATGCTGTTGATTTGTTCGGCTCATGAACATTTGTACAACTGATACATCCAAAATTTGTTCAACTTTCTTACTTGAGATGGCCCCTGTTATCTCTTTCAAAACATTTGCATTTATATCATGTTCTATCAGCCACTGATAGAAATAGTCAACGGAAAATGGAATACTTTCCCTGATTAGAAATAGATGACAAAAGTCTGCCTTCTTGGCAGATGCAAGCAGCGAATTTGCAAGGTTTTCGACCTCCTCGTAGTGCAGAGTGAGCGTGTTCCTCTTTGGTAATGTTCATGCAGATGAAAAATATGAGAAATTACAAAAACTCTCTATTTAAATAAGGAACATTTCTGCACTAAACTCACTTCATTAAGGAAACCAAAGCATGTTGCAAGCCCGCGTCCAATTGCATCACAGTTGCAAGCAAGATAGTGCCACAATGTTATTGGCAATTTTATCTGAGACAACATGGTAGGAAAAAAATCTTGGTGAGGCGTTTGAATAGCTGGCCAACTGCAACCCCAAAGACAGCGAGAGAACCAAAATTGGATTCAACGAGAAGGCACAAAACACTGGGGAAATGCGAGGTAAAGTTTCGCGCGAACCTGGGTAAGCTCTTGACCAAAGAGCTGTGAGCTCTTGGCCAAAGAGCTGTTCGGTCTCACTGTGAAGAGCTACAATCAAGCTGGTGATGTGGCAGCAAAAGACAGCATCTTCCACCACATCTCGCGGCAACAGTTGTATCATCCTTACCAAAGCTTTGACTGCCGCTGCAGAAATCTTTTCGTGTATTGTGCTTGAAAACTGGATGCACCGAAATAGACTGGATAAAGCTGAATCAACAGCAGAATTTATTTGAGGCACAAGCAGATTTGAGAAACCCAACAGTATACCGAGGGTGGTGCAGGCTCCCCACGCATGCTTCTTCGCACTACTTCTTTGTTTCCAAGTGAGTTCCCTGGTCGTTTCTCCAGAAGCATCATCGACTGCCAAATTGATTTTTAGTGACAATTTCGATAGCAAATTCTTGTAGAGATCTAGTGTTGCCGGATTATTGTTTGTGACGCCAAAGGCATTGTCTGGGTGATAAACAAAGTAGGCGACGTGGCTCATGCTTCGAATGGAATTCGCAACAACCTGTCAGAAGCAAGGAGTGAGTTGGGACTTCCATCTCAGACGAGGACAGAAAAGAACTGGTTTGCTCAACTAACCTTTTCGTCTTTGTCACCGAGACATTGGCAGACCAAAGAAAATAGATCTTTCATAATAAAACTGAGATGTGCAAGAGACTCATTTGACGAGAATTGGGATGCAGCCGTTTCAGTATAGCGTTCTTTCAGCGCCAGTGCTGAGTTTCCAATCGCATAAAGAGCCTGAAAAGGGTGGTGTGAGGGTGTAACTAGTAGACGCACATATGTATATGCTACTGCAATGCTCACCATGCTCCTCACAGCCGCATGTGCATCGCCAACGGCACGTTTCATCGCTTTGCAGATATTAGAAGTGAAAGAAAAGACAAATTCATCCGAGAAAGGCGAATTCTCCTGGATGTTGTCTTTTTCGACGCACACAGTGTAAATATCTCCAATTGCTTTGCAGGAAGAACTCCTGACATTTGCCTCTTTCTCGTTTGCCGAGCACAAATTGAGGATATCATTGTAGAGCGGTTCTTTGGCACAGCCTGCACCCAAGAGAAACGCCCAATCATCTTTCAACAGCGATCCAAAGGATGAAACTGCAGAAATTCGAACAGATGCTACATCGTCTTCCAACGCCGCAAACAACAGCGGACAAAATTTCGCCGGGACAACGGAAGATTCCATGCTGTGTCTTCCAAGAACGAACGACTCGATCAACTTCAACCCTGAATTCCGTGAATCCGCATCTCGTTGTCTACATTGAAATGCGCACACGTCACAAAAAGAGGCAAGATTTGCTGGCTCTCTTGTGAGTGCTCGTGGCGATCGCCTTGCCACTAATGATAACAGCTTCATTCTATCTTTTGACATGGAACATTTCGAGCATGAGTGAGCCAAGAGCAGCTTAACGAAGTCACAAGATGAAGCATCGGAGAGCCAATTTTCAGCAGGGGCGGAACATGTCGAGGATGAATCAGCTCCTATACTTTCAGTAATGACTTGGCCGAACATGGATGTGGTCTTCCATAGTAATGTCTGCTCCAGCTCGGGTTCTGTGACGAATGACGTGCTCACAGCGATATTTGTGGATCGGACGTATATATTGCCTGCGCATTGTACAAGTCTGGTGGCTGGTTGGAGGAGAGCATCAAAGGGTACAAGAGTGCATAACTTTCCCGCTATCATGCACAACTTCACTGCCATGCGAGAAATTTGCATCACGACGCTCTCCATCGCTCCATTGTAGGGTGTGCGTTCTAGCCACTCACGAGAAATTTTGCTTCTCATTGCCGCCATCAACTCCAACGTGGACGTCGACACGTCCAACAGAGAATTCCGAACGCGCGAGGAGAAGTCGCCTTCGCTCCTCCTGGACGACGGCCGCACCTTACCCGAAATCCACACCTCGAGGGGCATGGAGCCGAGCAGCGTCGCTGCGAGCAATAGGGCGCTCGGCAAATGGGCGACGGCGCGGTGGTCCTCTTCGCCACTACCGATTGCCGACGACCCCTCTTCCAGCGTGTCTAGCAACAGAGAGGCTTGCGCTCCGGATCGTTTGAGAAAGAAGTGCCACTGGCTCGTCGCCGAGCTCGGATAGGCTAGGAAGAGCAGCGTCAGGAGGTTGAAGAACCTCCGTCGGTGCCTCTGGAGTTCTGCCTTTTGAAGCAGGTTCCGGAGTTGCCGCGCGACGGCAGCCACGTTCATTTCGGAACCGGCGTCGCCCTGGTTGCCCTGGGCCTTCCCGGCTCTAATGGCCCTCACCGCGTCCAAGGCAGCCGCCATGCATTGACATGACATTGTAATATTCGCGTCTTGCTCCGCCTGCGTTCCAGTATCCGGCGACTCGCACGAGAACTCCCAGAAGGAGCCGACGGCGCGCAGCGTCCTCGACCGCAGGGGGTTGGCGCGCCGGGTCTCCCTGCCGTCCGACCGCACGTCCACGACGAGCGGGGACAGGAGCGCGGCGGCGTGCGCGGAGAGCCGCGGCCTGCGCGGCGGCGTCCGATCCACGATCTCCAGAGGAGCGGACTCCGGGCCGCGGTCTTCCTGCAGGAGGCACAGCAGGCATCCCATCGCCCCCCGGCAGCTCTCGGCTTTCGAGGAAGTGGAGAGAGCCGCGTCGTCCGCGTTCGCCACGAGTTCGACGAACGGCAGCGCCGCCCGCGTCGCGACGCGGCGCACCGTCTCCTCCGCCCCCCACGGCGGCAGCGGGCCCCGCCGCTCCCTGTTCCGGGGGAGGGGCGGGACGGCGCGGCGGGGCGTCGCCGAGGCGGCCAGGATTTCGGACAGGCACGCGAGGAGACGGGCGGTGCACTCGATTGCGTCCGTCCTCCCCGGAGGGCACCCGAGACGTCCGAGGACGACCAACGAGAGGGATGCGCACTCGCACAGGCGCGCATCTGTCATGGATTCCGCCTGGGTAGATGGTGAATTGTCACTGATGGATCTCAGGCACGCCAACGCCACCGTAGACATTGAAAGTATGAGCTGGAAACACGCTTCTCGGCATTGGTCGGATGTTGATATCAGTTGCATGTCTGGTTTCTGGAGTAGGTCGTAAACAGCAAAAATCGCAATTTTCTGGAGTAGGTCACATAAATAGCAAATATCGGGGATACCTTAAAATATTACCATTTTCTTTATTACATAACATTTTTACCTTTATTGCACATAGATCAATATCGAACAGAAATTCGATCTAGATTGTCACGTCATAAAATGCAAAAATCGCATGTATGTAAAATGTATTACAAATTTCTGTACTACATGACATTTTTACATTTATTGTACACAGGTAAAACGTTGCTCGATTTCCCCACCCACCTTCGCCTACTGGTACTGGGTGACACAAAGCAAAGATTTAATGAATCAATTAGACTAACTCCAAGCTCTTGCCCCCTATGGGGATCAGAATTACATAACATTTTTACTTTTATTGCACATAGATCATTTTCGAACAGAAATTTGATCTAGATTGTCACGTCATAAAATGCAAAAATCGCATGTATGTAAAATGTCTTACAAATTTCTTTACTACATGACATTTTTACATTTATTGTACACAGGTTATTTTTCGAACAGAAATCCGATCTATATGGCTGAATGAAAAGTTTTATTTTTCGCAAAAAATACACACAGGTCATTACATCGCAGCAAATATTTTGTGCGCAAAAGAACGATCCACATGAGGAGAGTACTAATGTTTGCGCTACAAAATCAATGTTTGTTAAATATTTAAAACTGTAGATGCGTTATTTACAGGAGAAAAGAACGGGGCGCCCCGGCCTCCACGGCCACCACCAGCGTCGTCGCGGTCGTTCCTCGACCCGAACAGGCAGCGGCGATGCTCGGGGATGGCCACAGCGGTCGCGTCACGCAGCGATTGCCGGTCTTACGGCGCCCTTGGTGAACAGCCAGCGGCGATGCGCGAGGCACTTTGGGAACATGCATACCATGCGAACCAGCGAACTGTGCGAACTGTGGGGGGGGACGTCACGCGATGGGGAGGCGATGGGGGGAAGGCGCCACGCAGCGGGACGAGCACTTCGAATGCGAA
>JALLOW010000087.1:0-10627 GCA_036939715.1 Shionodiscus oestrupii
TTGGCTGCAACGTTTGTCCCCCTCGGGAGGGAGACGCATCTTTGACCGTTGGCCGTTGGCCCTCGCTGTGCAAGCAACAGTGGTCTTTCTGTGATCGCCGCGCCCCCCGCCTAGCCAAAAATGTGATCGAAGACAAAAGAAATAGTACTGAGTCCTGTGTTGAACGAAGGCAATCCCTACGATAGGAATGCGTGGAAAGCGAAAGAAACGAGCGCATGTAGCTGTCTGTGTAGGAACTAATTGCTAATAAAAAGGTACATGTTTGCATCTTTGTGAGAGATTAAGCTGTTGCGCACAAACTAATGGAGAAAAGGCCGAACCCGGGAGGAACACTGGGAGAAAAGGCCGAACCGGGAGGAACGCTGGGAGGAAAGGCCGAAACCGGGAGAACAACGGAAGAGAAGGCCGATCTCGGGACGAACTCTGGGAGAAAAGGCCGAGAAAATGCCGATCCGGGGAGAAACTCCGGGAGAAAAGGCCGGCGGGGACGGACCCGGGAGAACAAGGTTTGGACTCGGAAAGTCCGGGAGGGGGCCGGGACAAAACNCCGGGAGAAAAGGCCGGCGGGGACGGACCCGGGAGAACAAGGTTTGGACTCGGAAAGTCAGGGAGGGGGCCGGGACAAAACGAGAAAAATGACGTTCTCCCCGTCTCCGTCCCAAGTATTTCAGTGCGGTGTCCGCACAAGCACAACCTAGCTGGCAGGGACACCGAGGTTTCATGGCACATGTTCAAGGTGGGCCAGTACAGCTGCTGTGGCCGCGTGCAACCCGGAAACGTCGATCCAGCACTGCAGAAAAACGGCCCATGCGTCCCGTTTGATCGGAAGCACTTGACAATGACGTACCATGATGGATGGAAATGCTCCTGTGACGGAGAATTCTGCAATGGCGACCAATTTTACTGTCGGACAAACATGACTTCCTTCTACCGGGAATCTCATGGCAGACCTCTCACACAGAAAAAGCTACTGAAGTTAAAATGTGTCACACTTGTTACCACGAACTGGACTCTAAACTCGAAAAATGGTTGAGATTGACACATTGCTCTCTGTCACCTCTCTCATGCGCCGCACTTCTTTTTGGCGCGTCGCGCACTTACGTGTTCATTTCATGTGTCTCTTTGTCACACGACTACATTGTGCTCTTCCTTGCCCTCAGCGTTGAGCCTCAAGGCCGGCTACCAATTCTCGTTGAACAACGGCTTTGGCCCAATCCCTCAAGTTTTACCAAGATCCGCCTTTACTGACGACAGTTGCCAACTTACTCAGATGTCACACGTCCTCAGTCACATGCTGTCTACCCTCACCCCTGTTGAAGAAGCTGCCATCCGTCGTATTTGTCCTCTCCTTTCTGTAGTGAAACTCGCGCATGGAAACATTGGTGTCAGAGGAAACGTCAGTTGTGTCCATCAAGACTCAAAACTCGGAATGGTGCTTCCAAATCTGCCGGAGAAATGCAATGTGATAGTCATCTCTCGAAAAGAAAAGACTAAGTCGAGAATGACTTGCACCAAGTTCACCAAGAAAAAAATTGTGGTGACCCTGAAATTGCTCAAAATCACGAATCATGAGGCCTGGCGCGACATCGAGATATCTGACCACAATTTGCGGCAGTGACCAGACGAGGGTGACCTGGCGGATTTGTTAATTGACCAAGGCTTGGTTGTGCTCGAGCGGGATGAAAATGGAGACCTTTATCCAACTGACGATCCTTCCAGAGATGGAACATCGCCCGCTTCTGCAGGCCTGCCGCCACTTGCGACAGATGGTGACGACCGCGGACCCGCTCCCCTCCAGAACTCCAACGTTGAGCCTGAGTCTTACGAGGGAGTGTTCAACATGGCCGAACGCACCAACGTGTCGGGTCAGAACGCGGAAGGTGCCACCGCTGCTGTTAGCGAGGCAGTTCGTCGTGTGCGGGGCAAGCCATCGTCTGACTCTTTGGTTCAGCCCGTGCTCAATGCAGATGGCACTGTTGCAACATTCAATCAGGACGACGTTCTCCCGACCGGCGGATTTGTCGACATGAACACACACAGATTCGCCTGGGCACAGGCTTTTCCGACTTTGTTTCCTCCCCGTTACTCCTCTCTCAAGGGTGTGAAGGAATGGAGGATTTTTCATGACATCACCGGTTTCAGCGGGGCGCGTCAAAAGCCCGTAGATTTCAATGCGTGGTGCGAGTACCAAATGTGGCGCTCGGACGGCGCGCCTGCTGCACACCCCACCTTCTGCCTGGTGTTGCTCAACCACAAGATGAAAACTCAGCTCTTGAAGAATGGCAGCTACGTCCTCAACACCGAAGGGATTGACGTTGAACGCACGTGCGATGAAATCCGTAACGCAGAGGCGGGGGACGAGCTGAACAAACAGGTGTCCAAGCTCATGGAGCGTGCAATGGTCCACACCTCAAATGTGCCTGGCACGCGAGCGTACTGGCGGTCCAAATTTCTCGAGTTCATGTCTCTCTCTCTCTCTGCATCAGTCACACGTGGTGGGAGAGCCACCGTCGTTTTTTCACACTGGGAGCATTGCCGAGTATCACGACTACTCCCTTCGCGTACTCCTGCAAAACTACGTCAACCACTTGTCCAATCCAAGCCGTGACTTAGTTGACGAACGCATACTCAGTGACGATCACGCATTTGTTCGTGCGGTGCAAACCTACAAGCAAGTTGTGACTCACTATCTGGCCGCAAAAATGGAAATTTGGATGAGCAAGTTCATGGCGCCTGTTTATGGTGTCACTGAGGGAAATGTGTCGTTCGAGTTTGCCAAGTCACGCGGCGCCATTCACTATCACAGCGTGCTCTACTCCAAACATCCGGGCATGTTGCGGTGTGCGGATGCTCTCAGAGACTATGCCATCGCCATCAGTGACGCCATGGCAACTGTCAACAATTGGATAGACAAATCGTACCAGCCAGCTCGTGACGGAAAATCATTCCCCAACAATCCAGCCGATGACTTCTCTGCCACCGGAACACAGATGCGCGCAGACTTCTGCAACTCCACAGACGATGGGAAGGACGTGTGGGATGAATATACCTCGGCGAAGGAGGACGCTCATTCAGTCTGCACAGACCGGGTGGGCGCTGAGCTGCATGGAGCGTTCGGGTACAACGGAATACACACCGGCGCTGTTCCACACCAACGCGTCAAGCCAGGATTTGTCATTCAGCCCAAGGCGGAAGATGTGAAAGCCATGCACGCGACTGGGGACGTGAAGAAGTGCTCTCCAGAGACGTATTTTGACTACCGAACGACCGATCCCAACATGATCACTTCGAAGAGAGTTCTTGAAATTGCTGAACTCAAAAAGCCCAAGTTCATGCGCGAGGACGACACAGGCAACCGATGCGCACACATGCGGAATCATGTAGGCACTCATGCCTGCAGCGACTATTGCCTCAAGGATGAGTTGTACAAAGAAAAGTACAACCCCAGGAAACGCTCTCATCGAAACATCGACAAAACCACACCCGAAGGCCACAAGGTGACCGTGGTCAAGAAAGTTTGTAGGTTGGAATATGGCGAAGAACTACTTTACGCCACGGTTGCCCTCACCGAAAGAGAAAAAGCGGAACATGCTATTAACCCGGAGCAAAATCGCACGCGAGGGATGCCCCCGTCCAAAAGATTCAACATCAAATTTGACGCCAATGGACAACCCAAACCAGTTGCTGTACGAAATCATCCGCGCGTCGTTGCCGGCCCACACTGCTCTCATTATTGGCGAGCCAACTCGGACTTGCAATTCCTCCTCGTTGCATTCAATCTCCAGCAAGACTCTCAAGACGGTCACGGTCATGATTACGAACAGCACTCCAACAACCTTGTGGCCGCCGGGGCTGCGGGACTTGAGCATCACAATGCGGTTTACATTTGCAACAAGTACCTGTCAGGTTACCAGTGCAAAGGTGATAAAAACTCGTCCAACTGGGAGGCTGCCTCGCGCTCGATCACCGAAGACTACGTCAAACAAGACACCAACGCCTCCAAAAACATGCGCTCTCTAGTTGCGAAGCACATGACCGAAATCACGCGTGGTCTCTCATTCCCGCGGGACCATGCCGCGTTTGTCTTGGCTGGAGGGAAGTTGACTCGCTCTTCTCTTGGATCACCTCTGAAGTGTTCCGTCGCCTCGGAGTACGTTGACGCTGTTGCTGACGGCAACAGCGGGGACGCAGCCGACACCAAGTTTTCGTTTAGCACTGTCAAGAGGAAGTATCGCGAGCGATGCCGAACTTTCGACGATGACGACCTTCACACGTGGTGCTCGCTGAATTGGAAGTCCGGCAAGACCGTTCCTGTGCACTTTTTTGGTTACGACAACACACCTTCGTGGCCACTAAAGGAAGTGTTCTCGAAATGGACACTAGTTTTGCACAAACCCTGGCGCGAGAATCCGGAAGAGACGAAGGGGACACATTCGACGTACGCCAGTGCGCTTGTTGCGTATTTGCGTGATCCCGCGTGCCGAGTGCCACATTTGAAGCGTCTCGAAATCCTCCGTGCAAAGAGGAACGAGAAGGGTGTTGACATGGAGGCAGGCGAGGCCATCACTGGCGCTGCACACATGACCCCTACTGGCAATGATGAACGCTCTAACGCCAGGCACAACGCCGCGGCTGAGGCCGCGGACGCGCACGGACCGCCGCGAAACGGAGAGCTGATCGATTTCGAAGACATGTCGGACAAACTGTTTGGCGCTCTTCGCAAAGACGATGCGCCGGCAGGACACAGTTGGAGCGGCCAGGACTGTGGCACTTATTTGGAGAGGACATTCGGGGCTCTCGTCCGCTGTGCTGATGAGGAGATGAGAGTGGAAAGACGTGCCGTTCTCTCCGGCGACCTGGGTCCCCTCAAACTCTTCAACGAGAAAAAGTACAATCCTGCTGAAGTTGCCAACGACGACCAGAAGTTCCTCATCTACCACAACCTCTACTACCACTACTTGTGGCAACGCCATGTTGATGATCAGGGCACGCCTCCACCCCCCACCCAACTGGTCAAAATTGAAGGGAAGCCTGGCGTTGGAAAAAGCTTTGTCATCATGTGTTTGCGCAACATTGCCCGACGCATCAAGAAGTCAAATCTCGCGGAACTCACCTCCGCTCCCACCGGCGCAGCTTCTTTCCTCATATCTGCCCCCACACACTTTCGTCTCTACAGCCTACCCACGGGCAAGAAGGATTTCAAAGGCGCTCCGAAAAATCTTGGGGTAAATGACGCTTTGCGCGTGCTTGAGATGCACATGAGGGCTAGCGAGGCAGACGTAGTGCTCATGGACGAGGATAGCATGGTGAGTTGTGAACTGCTGGCTCATCTAGAGCACCGCCACGCCGAGCTGCGCCGAGGTGCTCCAGCCTCGGTGCGCAGAGCTCGCCCCCGGGATGACGAACAGTATGTAATACGCCCCCTTGCGCAAGTTCCCGAGGACGTTGCCTCTCGACCTTGGGGCGGTTTCCGCTTCGTGTACAAGATCGGCGACGTGAACCAGCTTCCTCCTGTAATGTCCACCCCTGTTTACGACACTAGACCAAGTCCCCCTGGGGCCGCGGCACGCACGTGCGGGCGTGTTGCTTTTTCAAACTTCATCAGTCCTCCGGACGACGAACAGGCACAGTCCACAGTTGTCATCATGGAAGACGTCTTGCGTCAATCGGACCAGTACTTCCTTCAACTTCTTGATCATGTCAGAAACGGGACCCTGGTCAGGAGCGAAGATCACGTAAAGCATGTCTTCAAGAAGATGCTCTACAACTTGCCTCAGTCAGAACAGGACAAGTTTCGAGGCGCTCTTCATCTTGTACCCACTTGGAAACAAGGCGACGGAATTTTGTTCGATTACCTGCAAAACGAAATGACGGAACCACTTGCTTTCATGTACGCCCACTTCCAGACAATTAAACAGAATCAGAAAAACTGTCTAGGTCGAGAATCTCGCTTCCCGAGGAAACAAGCCCTGTGTGTTGGCTCCTTTGTGATGCTGCTACACAACTTTCACGTCAGTGCTGGCCTGATGAACGGTGCGCTCGGGATAGTCAGGGACATCCACTACGAAGACCCAGACACCATGGGTAAAAAGGATGCAAAATTCTATGTGATTGTGGAATTTCCGAAGTCCACGCTGACGACGGCCCTTGTCCCAGGAAAACCTACGACCTGGGTTCCCATTCCGGTCATAGAAGCACGATGTGACCGTCAAAAATGCGGATGTTGCACGTGCACCTACATGCCACTCCGTGTCTGCATTGTGATATCGATTTACAAGAGTCAGGGACAGACTGTTGGCGGAGAAGACAGTGTGATCAAACGCGTTGTTGCCCACTTGCCAACAAAGAACATCAAGGCCGCCGCGGGATCGGCGCTCGTCGCCATGTCACGGGTCAAGGACCCTGACTTGCTCGCGTTTGGAAATGCCAAAGGAGCCATTTCCGAAGCCGAGGTGAGAGAGATAGGCACTACGCCAGCCTATGCCAACCGGCGAACGTGGCTGGAAGGACTGAGCAGGATGGCCTCGGTCACACAGCAACGGACCAAAGACCTCATTGCGGGCCTGACGGAAGACAGGTCATTTGACAGTGGTTGCGAATTTCTTCTTCGTTGGTACATGCTGGACATCATGCCACCACCCTCCCCCGACGACTGGTGGTACCCAATTGCTCAGCAGATGGCACCCTGAACACAACGAGAACGTGTTACATCCTCGTCTCTCCTTGGGCACTCTCCTTCAACAACGTCTTTTGATGTCCGCGCTTCATGCGTTGCGCTCATGCTCTGCACGCGCTCTCTGCCAATGAGGTGACTTTTTTCGAAATAGACTGTAGTGAAGCCATAAACACAGATTGTTTTTACCGTCACGCCTGGACCACCCCTCAACATTACGTGCCAACCAGACTCCTCTGGGCGTGCCCACTAAGGGCGCCGCACTTTTCACAGAAATACGTTTTGGAAGAGCTCGACAGTCAGAAAGGTCGGATAAATCGCAGGCGAACCCCTCTGAACGGCAGTGAGCTAGCTATTGCGCCAGAAAGTGGCCTAGGTATTTCGCCAGAAAATTTCATGCTGACGTGTCCGTCTTATGTCGTACCTTACATTCATCGCGTCATCAACTGTCCATCAGCAGCTCGTCGCTTCAGTGTTGGATGAAGGCTCGGGAAAGCCAAAAAGACACGCGCTCGTCAGAGCATGTGGACACGTCATCGACCGATCAAATTTGAAATTGTGTTGGGGTTCGAGGGGGCTTGTCGCATGCCTCCGAGAGGGGCCGCCTTTCTCTGCGAAATCGAAAGGTGCCTGTCCTCCGTTTCCAATTCCGTGCGATCTCTTTTAGTGCGATGGACAGCAGTGGCGGAGGCGGAGAGCGATCGCATCACCGGCGGCCGTGGCGGAGGCAAGGGGACGGCGGGGGGAAGCCTCCGGAGGCGCTGCTGTCGAAGCTGCCTTCGGAGCAGGACCGAAAGGCCACGTTGGGATGCCTCGCCGCGGCCCTGAACATCGCGTCCGCCGCTCGTTGGCGTACGGATGACGCCGCCGCCGCCGCCGCTGCCGCTGTGGCTGTCCCGGGGACGCCGGGAGACGACGCTGCCCGGACGGATGCCGCCACTGCCACCACCGCCGCGAGCTTCTCCGTTCGTCCGACGACTGCGGACGACGAGTCCGCGACCTCGCCGTCGGCCCAGGCCCGGCGACGGGAGCGCGCGGAGCGCCGCGCCAGGGAATTCCAACGCCGGCTTCTGTTCGCGTCCGCCGAGCTGCTCTTCCTCTCCCGGGACCACGCAATGCCGTTCCTATCGCTCCTCGACCTCCAGGGCACGGACGAGGCGGCCCGCGACCGGCTCCTCCGTCCGTTCCTCGAGTCGCTGAGCGGCGCCGGGGCGTCCTTCCGCTGCCTCGCCCTCCTGCTGTTGCGCTTCCTCCTGCTCAGCGGGGACGGCGCGCCTGGGGAGGGAGGGGGGGACGCCGCGCCGGAACGCGCCGCCCTCCGCGGCTACGACGCGCGGGCGCGCTTCGCCCTCAAGTGCCTCGCCGTCGCCGTGCTGTCCTTCTGGGACCGCGGGGAGCGCGCGCCGGGGGGGGCGGCGGCGCGCGCGACGCGCAAGTTCGAGGCCCTCGAGAACGGGATCGCGCGGCGCCTGGCCGCGCTCGCGAGGGACGGGGCCGGGGGGGACGGCGCCGACCTGGCGGGGAAGGCGCCGCCCGGCACCCTCGGCCGCCGCGCCCTCCGCGGGCTCAAGATCGGCGCGGCGGGGGTCGCCGCCGGGACCGTGTTCGCGATCACCGGGGGGCTGGCCGCCCCCGCCATCGTCGGCGGCATCGCCGCCCTGACCGGCGTCGGCTCGGCCGTGACGGTCGTGGCGACGGTCCTGCTGCTGCCGGCGGCGACGACCATCTTCGGCGTGGGGGGAGGCACTTTAGGTGAGACGACAAACAACAAGGAGTACACACGTCGCCCTCGTCGTAGCACACAACATCAGTAACGGCACTCTAGTCGCCAGCAAGGTGAGCAAGAGGACGGCCGGTCTCGAGGATTTCGATCTGGTCAAGATACACGACCGCGACGGTGTCGGCGAGTCCACAACGCGAAAGGACGACGGGCACAGCGGCGGCGGCGACGGCGACGACAGCGAGTGTCCCCGTCTCTCGCGGACGGTGTGCGTCGGCGGATGGCTGCGGGACGAGCACGACTTCGAGCGGCCGTTCGGGGCGACGCCGCGCGGCCTGACCGACCGCCACGAGCTGCTCTGTCGCTACTGCTCGGTGTACGCGCCGCCGCTCGTGCCCGACTGCTGTCGCATCCTGGAGGAGTGGCGGGGGAGGGAGGGGGAGCTATGGGACCTGTGTCGCTCCGCGTGCGGGACGGACCCGAGCGCGCTCCTGCCCCTCGCCGCCGGTCCGCGCCACGACGCCCGGCTCACCGAGCGCGAGGACGCGGCGGTCGACGAGGTGATGTCGGCGCTGGGACTGCCGCTTCCCGCGCCGAGCGGGGGCGGAGGCTCTCCGCGAGAAGGTCGAGAGTTGGCGACACCCTCTCCGCCGACCGGCGTCTTACTGTCGAACGCGCTATTGCCCAGCTCACACGAGGAACTGGCGCCGAGGGACACGACCAGCGACCTAGTGCTCAGGTCCTACAGGGCGTGGGATTTTCACGCCGAATACGGAAGCGAGCAATATATTATTCTGTGGGAGAAGGCATTGCTCTTGGAACTCAATGGGTGCGCGAAGAAGATGCAGAGAGATCTCGCGATGAACGCAGCGGAGGAGGTGTTGAAGAAGACTGCCATGGCAACTCTAATGGCGGCCGTGTTTTTGCCGTCGACTCTCTTGTCCTTGTCCAACATTGTAAGTATATTCTGGAAGTTTGCTTTGTGCAACCAGTCCTAGGGTGCTCATGTTCAAATCCACTCCAAAGATTGACGACCAATGGACTTTAATATCGGAGCGGTCAGAACAGGCAGGTGTGCTCTTGGCACAATCTCTGCTCAATAGCAATGCAGGGCATAGGCCCGTCAGCCTTGTCGGTTTTTCTTTTGGAGCACGGATGATCCTTTCGTGTCTTCAGGAGCTGGCCCGACACCAAGCGATATGGGAACGGCAGCAGGAAGGAGGGGAGCAGACAGAAACAAAGTGGGCCTCCGTAAGTAAAAGCCTCAACGTGGCAAACATGCAGAAGGATGCACCGGTGGATTACAGTCGTGAGCCCGCGAGCATTATCGAAGACGTTGTTCTGATGGGTTGTCCGGCGTCCATACGAGAGGCCGCCTGGCTTTCGTGCCGGGAGATCGTAGGAGGGAGACTCAGCAATTGCTACAGTAAAAATGACATGATCCTGGCGCTGATGTATCGGGTAAAGAACCTTGCGTCATCGCTTTTGACGGCGCCCGTAGGCATCAGCCACGTGAACGTGCCTGGAATCGAGAACTTCGACGTTTCTGAGTTGATTGCAAGCCACTCTGAGTATTGTGTGGCCGTGAGAGAGATCCTGAACAAAGTTGGTTATAATCAACCATACTCTTTTTAAGTGAAGAGCTGTATAAATATCATTGATTTGCGTAACTGGCGCTTCGCGTTAAGATTTAGCACTTCATGACTCATTCTCTGCCTCCCGTATTGCCTCGTTCCTGCCCCAATCGGTTGTCTCCATTCCTCCTCCTTGGGCACTCTAAATCAATTCTTGGGATTGCGCCCATGCGGTTTTCCCCTCAGCCGACTTAAAATGCCCCGCAACTCGCAACACTTATTTTTTTGGGATGACGCAAAAGCCAAGCTGTCAGTCCCACAAGCTCTATAGTCTCCACACTCACACAAAATAGCTACTACATTCATCATCCTATCGTTTTTCTGCTTCCTCTGTGTAAGTACTGCCTGTTTTGAGGAATAATCAATTTCCGATTTTTTGAACGAACGCCAAAAAGGCTCAATAGATGAGGATTTGAGAGTCTCACAACTTTAACGCAATATCGATCATGTCAGTCAGCCCTATTGGCACTAAGAAACGCTTCCTTTATGTCTGGATGACTGACTTGTGCCGTTGCCTTTGCCTTTGCCTTTGCCTTTGCCTTTGTCTTTGTCTTTGCCTTTGCCTTTGCCTTTGCCTTTGCCTTTGCCTTTGCCTTTGCC
>JALLOW010000095.1:0-15994 GCA_036939715.1 Shionodiscus oestrupii
TCTTTACACAAGGTTGATAAGCTGGAACTAGTACTAAATACAGTAACAGCTACAGCAACAGAAAAGTTGCACTTGTTTCTAGAGGTTGGTACTGGTCATAGGTAGTAGGTCATAGGATACGATCAGCTACCTGATCATGTCCTATGACCAGAAGCACCACACAATGGATCGATGGAAGTCGGACCGCTTGACAGGCTGACGCGTTGCGGAAGTGCAGGATCTGAAGGCTCACGCAGCAGCTGCACTGAACGGCTCCTCTCAGAAAGACGGCACCACGCACAGCGGAAGTCGGATCGCTCAACGGTCTGGCGCACTGGGGAGACAGACAGGTTCGGAGGCACACGCAGCAGCTTTACTTCTCAGGCGTGTTCGCAGCAACGAACCCTCCCACTCCACGAAGGAAGACAACGGACGGCTACCCAGCGTCAAAGGCAGGCACCATGACGGGGGCCCGGCGTGGATCTGCGGACCTTGCAGGATCTGCGCCGGCGCAATTTTGTCCATTGGGGCATCAAGCAGCAACGCGTCGTCCGTCACAATCCACTGCGCAGGGGCCGACGCAACGGGACGGGCATGCGCGCCGCTCGCGGCAGCCGACGCCCTCGTCCCTTCGAACTCCTCCTCGCCACAGCGAGAGGACGGCGGTGTCCGCGACGGGGGACGCGGCCATGGGCGCGGCCGGGGACGCGATGGGGGACACGTCGGGGGAGTCGGCCGGGACCGAGGCGGGTCTGCGATGGGGGACACGGCCAGGGACGCGGCCGGGGACGCAATGGGGGACGCGTCGGGGGAGTCGGCCGGAGATGAGGCGGCTGTGCTTCCCTCCGCGCCGTTGTGCGTGCCGACCTCCGTGTTGCCGTTCGCCCTCCTCGCCGTCCTTCGCACCGTCCTCCGCGCCGCCGTGGCTTCGGGGGACTTGGCACCTCATCCCCCGCAATGTTTGTGCCAAGCAGTCTCTTTTCTAATGGGATTTCTGATGCCCTTTCCATCTTCTTTTTGCCTCGATCCCAAACACAAACACACATTTAATGTTAAGGCGTCCGAGGGACGGTGCCCAGGGGAAGGTCGTGGAGGGCCTCGGTGCCCTCGCATGGTGGCATGCCGCAAGGAGTGCCGAGAAAACCAACGTGCCTGCGACAGCCACTGCAGACGCCAATGGAGTCCTCCTCGACAGCCTTTGCGAACACGAGGCGTTGTCGTCTTCCAGCCACGGTGCCCCACACGACCGTTCTGCGACGAAGGGTACGAACCCCGAAGTTGACAACGTCGACTATGGCAACACCATAGTAGCAAGAAAAGATGCGCTTGAGACCAGGTATTGTCAGATCGGAATAGTCGTCTTCCCAAAGCGCGACCATCTGAACCTCTCTGTTTACGGTGACGTGGACGTCAACCCACTTGGGATAGAAATCAAAATCCATTGCTGCGCCTGTTGAGTCGTCAGTGTGTTGAGTCGTTGGAAAAATGAGAGTGATCGCAATGGCAATGTCATTCGTCAAACAACTGAGGATGCAGCGAGTGCACCTTCCACTTGGGAAGTTCTTGCCCCAAACTAAAAACTGAAAACGTTTTTGCTTTTTTCAGTCTGGGGAGTTTGTCCTTTTCGCAAGCGTTTTCATTTGTCTTTCTCTTCCAAGGACAAAGGAGACGCGACGCTGACTTCAAATGAGCAACGACGATGATGGCTTCCATGGGGCCGGGCCCGGGGCCGGCGCCGGGGGAGGGGCCGGCGGATCCGGCGCACGCAACGTCCGGGCAAGGGTCGACGACCTGCCGGACTGGGCGATGCCAAGGGTCGAACTGACTGTTGACAACATCAGGGCAAAGGTGGGAACGACAGCCGGAGTCAAACAACTCCAGAGAATCAATCCTCAGTGGAGGTTACGGTCGTTAGATGACCTTGTAAAAAACGGGGGGCAGCACGGCACTGTGTTTGTCTTCAAAATCTTGAAGATGACAACCAACCGTACACAAGAGAAAGCAAAAGTCCAACAACGATCCCGTGGTGGCCGCAATCAACCTGCCGGGGCCGTGCGATGGCAGCGAACAATAACGCTCATGTGTCTCTTGTCTGATTCAAAAAGCAACGTCTGTGTCATGTTTCACGGATGCGGACACAACATGAACTTCTTTGGGTGTGATCTGTCGCTCAAATTTGATGGGGGATTGCGTGAGTTGCAGTGACTACTTTAATGTTGCTTTTGGTCTGCATCTGATGACGTCTTCTTCTGCAAGGCATTGGAGGCAACATCGCTCTGACTAATTTGCGTTCAACTGAGAGTTACTTGGGCGAAAGCAACACTGCCATCATTCGTTCGTCTCGCCCATGTGTTGTTGTTCATGAGAACATCATCTTTCCTGAGCGGCCGCTGAACGCCGAAGGAACTAACATCAGCGGTGGCATTGCAACCAGATTGACTGTGGTGCCAATGCAAATTGAAGTCCATCAGTCAGGCTGTGATGGGATGACTTGCAACCAAACATACATCCTCGATGACGACGGCGTTTTGTCCAACAGTTGCGCGTGCTTCCAAATGAACAAATCCGGCAAGGTGCTCATGGCAGTGATGGCACAATTCACGCCCCAGGACGGAAACAGCTTCGAAGCTGTGTTTGTGAACAAAAGGTTCATGTTAGACTTCATCCTATCCGATCAACTCCCTGTGAGAGCATGTGCGTCCGACTTCGAACCATGGTACGTTGAAGATCGGCTCATGTCTGCCGTAACTTCGGTCTTTGAGTACGTGAACGAAAACGGAGGCTTTCGCGCGTTTCTCTGGGCAAAACGTGGAACGGTACAAGATGCCAATGTCGACCAGCCCAACGCTGGACTACCTTACGATGGCAGTCGAACCATGGTTGAGTCAGGCGTGCTCAACAGACACATTGTTGAGCTGCAACCAATGACACCGGAAGCTCTGGATGTTTCAGAGCTCCAGCGCCGAAAGTTCGACATCAAAACAGGCTTCCGCGAACCAGAACCCGAATGTGATGTCGGATCCGTCGATGGCGGTGTTTGTTCCATCGAAGGCGGGGGTGGAAAAGAGGAATCCGTTTTGGCAGCAAGTGACACCACCGAAAGCGAAGTCTTATAATGTCAATTCTTCCTTGTTTCGACACTCGTAGTCGTAGAGCGCATTTGTGCTTGCACTCTGGCTCTCGTGCAGGATGGAACATGCTACTCCTGTCCTCACATCAAATTCCATGGCTGATAGGATTGCTCCTTGCTTATTGTTTTCAACATCGTCGTCGGGCAGTGGCACCAGCCTGTTGCCGTCATTAGGGTCTATGTTGAAACGCCAAACTGTTTTTCTGACAATAACTCCGATGCAGGTCTGTATCAACTATTTGGGCATGTCACACCACAACTGCACTCACTGTCATTGCAATGAGAGGTCCCAGGGGGCGCATCTCCTCCGCCAGCGCTGGGCTTTAGTGTCCCTCTAGAGGGTGACAGTAGTTGTTCCGATTTACGGGTCCTCCGAACGATTCTCACAAATGGAATTTTGAAAAAGAATCTACATGTAATTTTACTCAGGAACGAGTCCTTTAGGGCCAACCGTGATTTCTCTTGAAAGTCCCACACAAGCCCGTCGAGGAGATCGTGCGCACAACTGTCGTGTTTGCTTTCAGGAAGTGAAAGGGCGTCTTTTCAAAAACACTGAGACTGAGACTTCTGCCTCAAATGAAGCGAAACGGGCGCATGTTTGGCGTTCTCAAGATGTTTTTGATGCTGACTACTGCAAGAAACCACACGGGCGCGCGGGACCCACCGGCGACCTCGACGCGGCCGGGGCAGAGAAGGCGCGGGTGCCGGGAGCCGCCAGGAGCGGGAGGAGGGCCGCGGGTGGGGAGGGCAAATTCGCCGACCCGAAGAGATGTCCAGAAGATCTACAATTGGGCCAGTCTGTTCCGCTCTCACCACTTTCCCTTGCGTCTCGGGCAGGTCGCCCGCCGGGGGCAAGGATGATCGCCATGCCCGTACGGGGGGGGGGGCAGGGAGACGGCGCCCGCGGAGGGGGAGAGACCGTAGAAGCCCGCCCGAGGATGCCAGGACCGCGGCGGTCCGGCGGAGGAGACGACGACCGTCGACTTGTCGCAGTCAGGTCCCACGGCCAAGTCGGGGAGACCTTTCAAACAAACAAAGCAACATTTCACATCACATTTTGAGTCTGTTGTCACTGATCCGTTTACAAAATCGATCTCAACTGACGATTTTGAGGTTCAGTTTCACACTACGTTGAAATCACTTTGTCTTCACCAATGAATGCGCAGTTTCATGTTGCACGTTCAGCTGAAGATGCATGTGACACCTGTCAACAAAGAGTCTTTTTGCGACGCCAACAAATGCTGAAACAAGGAGGAGGCGGCCATCGCCGCGCGCCTCAGCGGCAGTCGCCGCTGAGGCGGGTTCGTTGTTGCACCACTGAACGAAGTCACTTTCGTCACAAAGTTGAAAGTCAGTCTTTGCTGACTGCAACATGGTGCCAACGTGCTAACTCCGCGTGCTCGCCCATTGTCATGCAGCATTCTACGCACACCCAAATCGCAGTCGCCAGAGCCTCTGACATGCGTTTGGTTGAAGAAAGAACAATCACCGCGGATGTGCGCAAATACCACATCGATCCCTTCAGCGTGGACGAGATCCAAGTTCGACTCAAGAACACGTTCCGCAACAAATTTGGCGCATTTGACGACAGCGAATTGAGCATTGTCAGCACAAGAATGAAACACGTCTTGACAGCAGACGTCGAGGGGACGGTCGACCAAGAACACACTGTCAGGGTGGACTTGGACGATCCCGAGTGGGATGCAAATCATGTCTTGGGGCTGGTGACAAAAAGGTTCCAGGACCTGCATGGCATACCTGCTTGCGTCATCAGTTTGACACCTGAAGCAATGACTGCAAGGGTCAATGAAAAAGTGATCCGTCGCTTTCGTCTCGTGGTGAAAGTCTTAAACACCAGCGAAGGGGACAATGGAGGTAACGACGAGGACGATCATTCCCTCCTTGACTCCAGCGAAGATGACAGTGGACACGAGAGCGATGACCCTGTCGATGAAGAGGAGGAAGAGCTTTCCGTTGACGCCCGTTGCGAAGTTTGTGGCACCCTGGGACCCTTCGGAGGGAAATGTGAAGCGGGAAGTGATTGCGACTCACAAGGTGGAGGGCGCTTCACTGAACCTGTTTAAAACATTGCAATGTAGATGGGCGTGACTGATGTAATGTCAGGCATCGTGCTGTGTTTGATGGATCCGTGCAGGCGGAAGGACGACGACGACGGCAAAGGCATTTGCAAGTGAAACGTTCAAATGTGTTATTTACTTCTAAATGCACTGAGCCTTATTTTGAAATTGTTCTAGGGACTTCTGTGTGCCCTCGAGTCGTCTGCTGCATCAGCACTTATCATCGCCACAAACCTGATGTGATCTTCCTCCAATGCACACCCGCTGTTGTGAATTTGTACCACGCGCTCACCACACATTACCCATTCAAAGACATCGTCCAAGCCTCGCATTTGACGGGTGCGAACCTGTTCTTTCCAAGAGCGCTCTAAGCTCATGCGCTCCTGTCTTCCCATGTGGGAGAGGCCGCAGATGTAGGCTGCCAATGACCACGGTCTATCTCTTGGGTCTCGCGTACCATGGGCTCCTGTACCGTTGTTGTGTTGAGTGTGGCGCTGTGCCAAGCAATCTGTCTCTCCGATGTATATCTTGTAACGTCTAGGTAAAGAATAGAGACAGTACACATACCCAGTTCTGTCATTGGGATAGTCTGCATCGCTTTGTCGAAAAGGAAACACTTGTGGATGTGCAAAAGTGCGCTGGCTCATTTCAGGAGTGGGCCGATCGACTGTGATGGTGTTGAGCACAGTCTTAGTGTATTGAGTCCACTGATCACTCAAACTCATCACTTCCCACATTTTATTTACTGCAAATGTTGGGTCGGCGTCGCCAACAATGACTGTGAGGTCTGGTGACGGTGACCGACTCAGGACGACAACTATCTGACCTTTCTCCCATGGGGAGTATTGTGGTGTAATCTCCGTCGCAATGCCATGGGGCAATGTCGCACCCATGCTCTTGTTTATGGTTGTCGCACCAATGTGCCTCAATGCATACTGAGTACGTCTTGCCACCAGCCCTCCACGAACATTCACGTCTCTCTCTGGGGCACAACCAACTTTTGCTTGGGTCCATCCCAGTTCAGTCAGTGCCTCCGGTGTCGGCAGGTCATCCGTGTCAAACGTGACGTGGTTTCCACCAACCGGAGCAATCCAGACAGTCACTGCCACAAAGTTTCTCACAACGTCTTCGCTGGGCAAGTGTAGAAGCAGTGCCGTCTGGGATTGACTGAATGCACCTCTGGGATCATTCATTGTGCACTCGTACACGCAGCCAGAAAACAACACCAACTCCGTTGGCTCACGAAGTTCCTTGTTCAACGTTGTCATGCTGCCTGCATTGGCTCGTGAATGGTCGCCACTGGCACCCTTCGCCTTCTGAGTGTCTCGCGACACCGCCAGCAAGTATTGTGTGCCATCACGCTGAAGTTTGCGCTTTACGCTCTCGCGATACTTCGACAATGCCTTTTGGGCAGGAATGCGTCGCGAGTACGCTTGAAGCATGTTGTGATTGATCTTCGGATCATCCCAGTTTTTGACAAACGTCAAAAGCCTGGTTGCCAGACTTGTAAACTGATTCTTCAATGTGACACTTTGACGAAGCTCTGCCGGGTCCATTCGCGTGATGTCCTGCAAGCGCTTGAAATCGGGATGTCCATGAGCCCGCACTGAGTGTTTCAGTTCGATCATCACAAAACTGGTGATCATCAGGGAAGAGCACAGGAAGGGCATTGCATTTATCGGATTCAATTGCCATGGATCCATGGTGCAAACTAACATGACACCGCCAAATGGAATTTGCGACTTTCGAGCTTTTCTGAAAATTATGTCAATCATTGTGGCCTGCTCGGCTGACACCTGTCCCGCTTCATCCATGAAAATGATGTCAACGGTCAGAATGGCATGCAGCAATTTGGTCTTTCTTTGTATCTTCTCAAGAGCCGTACTGGCGGCCTGGTGAGGAGCGACTTTCGATGTGTCGCTTGTTGGCAGTTTCAAAAGCTCATGCAAGTGCGTTCCGCCCAGCGCCTGAGCTCGTATTGCCATCAATGCCGTCGATATGACATTAAGTCCTTGCGACAGGCCATACAGGACTGCCAAGCTTCCAAGAAAAGACTTTCCAGCGCCCGGGGCACCATAGACAGTTGGGTTCTTCAGACAGACACTCTGACCAAGTTCTCCCGCAGATCGGTATCGCCTGATCTGACGCACTATCAGACCAATTGCCCTTCGTTGCTCAGCAAATGACTCTTCCGACTGACGATTGGAGCGCACAAACTCATCTTCTGGCGACCACAAGATGGGAGAGTTGCGCGTCACCTCAGAGACAACCTGCTTGTCGGGTATACCGACCGTATCTTGCATGCAGTTGTAGACAGCATCCAGTTGAGACGACTTCATGTCTCTCCAGTACTCATTGTTGTCATCACTCCTTGTGTTTCTGAGTTCGCTCATTGTGAAGGGTGCAAGTTCCGTCATTGACATGACGTTGTCTATGATTGCATCGTCTAACAATTGCTTTGCCGCCACAATGATCCGTTCTGCACGAGTGATTGATACTGGATAAAAAACGACTTGTTCCAACACGTAACGTCGTGTCAACAGTCGGGAGTACTCTCGCAAAGACTCAGCTTCGTCACTGTCCCCAATCAGCCCTGCCGCTCTGAAGCTCTCTCGGAAACTGCCGTGAGTCAGTGCGTCTATTTCCGTTTCATACTTCCCGAGAGAAAGGATGACATGAGTCAGGAAGTGATGTGGGTTGAACGGCGTCGAGTTCGTAGTCACCGGGATGGGAAGGTGATCGTCACTCTCAGTGAAGTCTACAAATGGTGACATGGTCTCGCGCGTCCATCCGTTTGACTCAACTGAAGCATCAAGCCCCGAAACTTCTTGAGCTTCAACTAGTTCCATGATCATTTCATTCATTGACACATCAAACTCGTCTGCATCAGCCTCGTGGAGGCTTCTGAATTCGGCCAAGTTTGCTTCCAACATTTCCTGCATTTCTCCCAGCGCACGCGACCGAATCTTGACCCGTCGGCCGAGGCAGTCAACCCAGCGGCACATGAAAACATGTTTGCTCAGCATGCCCACCACCTCATCTTCCTCCAAAATTGTTTTTTCATAAATCCGGCAATACCTGAAGTAGTCCACAGGATTGCGAAAAACACCACGCAGTTCTGGAGGGCGAAGTCCAAATATTGATATGCCACAGTATCTTGTCGTGCTCCCATTGTGGTTTCTGTAGGTTTTGATTTGATTTTCAGTCATTTGGTGTTGCTCGGGCAGCCCGGTCTGGCATCGGGCGCGGTTCATTGGAATTCCCGCTGCGTACTGATCGGGGAAGTTGACAGCATCCTCCTCAAATTCGGGTCGCACAACGCTGCCAGATGAGTGTAGCTTGATGCTGTTTGTAGGACGAAGTTCGAAAGGGACTGTTGGCAACGAACAATGCCTCAAATCAGTGTATACCTCAGCATCACCCATGATAATTTGTCTCATCTCAAAGTATGGGTAGTCACGACCTCTGGGGTGGTTCTTGTGCCTTTGTTTTGCAAATGCCTTGTCTTCGTTGATGTTTGAACTCACTATTTTGGTGTTGTGAAGGTGCTTTTTTGCCAGAACCCACTTTCCAGTGTCACAATCCACACAGAGGACAACATAATTGCCGCTGTCCACTTTCGCAATGTATTTGGTCACGTATTTTGCGACACCATTGGTGTGTGCCAGCACTTGCGCATTCTGCATGGACTTGAGCGCCACGAAAAAGTCCGGTATCACTTGGGACATGTTGCATTCAGCATTCTGATTGCATGGTGGCAAGTGACGCGTTGGTTCGAAAAACGGGTGACCAAAGGTGCCACGCACGTGTGAACCCGAACCTTCTGGAGGCGGTTGGTACAATCCAATCTCCTCCAGCACAGCAAGAGTAGACTCATCGTAGTCATGGTCAAATGGGATGTATGCATGACACGTAGGATCAGGATTGCTTTTCACTGGGTGCAATTTCCTGCAACGAAAGTTTTCAGGTCCTTCTCCATCGCCCACTCTGCGCAGACATCTCTCGTCGCACTTGTGTGGCAACACAGTCTCCGCACGCCTGGTGACCTCATTGAAGTCGTCGACCGTAGACAACAGTCCATTGTCCAGCAGCCTGTTGAGTTCATCGGGACCCTTGATGATCTCAAGAGTGGACGTCCGAATCATGTCCCGCAGCTCAGTCTCGTCCTCCGCCACGTCTTTCTCTCTTCTTCCTGAGGTGTCTTCTGACAATCTGCTGAAAAGACCCTCAGCGTCATCACGCAGCTCAGTCTCGTCCTCCGCCACATCTTCCTCTCTTCCTCCTGAAGGGTCTTCGGACCTTCTGCTGAAAAGACCTGGAGCGTCGTCACTTTCTGAGTCCGAAAGTTTGAGAACTTTGCTTGAAACATTTTCATGGCGCATTCCACGCGTGCCTTCCGCCCGGTCACTGCTTGCGTCACGGACTGCCACAATGAGGTGATTGTGGCTCAGGTTGCCAGCATTGCCTTGGTACTCATCTCTGGCGAATATTGCCAGTGCTTTTCCAATGGCGGTGTGATGATGTCTAATGTAACGAAGAAACATCCTTTTTGTTGTGTTCCAGATGGAATAAAAGTGAGGGCCCGCGGCCTCCTCGATTGCACGGTTGACCTCATCCTTGTCACATTGGGACAACTCTGAGTAGTTTGGAAACTCCATCGACCAAACTTGAGACTTGATCCATTCACGAATCTTGTGCAGTCCGGGACGTTCGGACTGGTTGGCTGTGTCAGTGAGAAACAATGACCAGTTAAAGTATTTTTGGGAGAGTGCAAGTCGCAGCACCATTTCGTGACTGTCCACGCTCTCGCTGAGGCCGGTGGCGCCTGTGTCACGAACTGACATGCCTGTCCTGCTTGCATTGTCAACAACAAATCCCTGGTCATAGACATCACGAGAGTGATTCATGTTCATTGAGATGTTTCCCAGTTCATCAAACATGCTGCTCACAAAGTTTGTGTCAGTACCTATTGAAGAACTGCAATCGGTCATTCGTTGTCGGGCATGACCAAGTGCAGATTCAATTCCATAGTTGTATGTTTTCGACGAACAGCAAAACAGTGGTCGGGCTCCCAAGACAGAACGAGGATCGATGTCACTTGCAATGTAAAAGTGTCTCGTGAACAAGGATGCCTCTGGTTGGATCAGTGGAAAAGAAGTTCCGCTGCTGGTGGAGCACACATATTGCACCCAGTGTTTCTGTCTGCTAGTCCCGAGAATAGCTCCGTTGCGACGAGACAAACAGTTGCCGACTTGGTTGTATATCACATGGCCCTCTACCCTGTTGCCCTTCGCACTCTGCACCACGTCGAGGGGGACGTCTCCCGCATTCGTACTTGAAAATCCATGCACGTGGCGGTTGTCTTCAGTGAGATCCAACGTGGGATCCTGCACAGAATTGAGAGTGTACCATCCAGAGGCACATGTATCATTCATGTCAAATGAAGACTGTCGAGTGTCCTCGTCATCATCTGAGCTTTCCTCTTCAGGTGAATCACTTTGCTGATCTGCGCACTCCTCGCTTTCTGTGTCATTTGCGGGGGGGTGCATGGTTGTTGTTCTGTTGGTTGGCAATGAACTAAAGCACCGTCTGCACATTCGGGTGATGCAGAGAGGATTGCTGCAGACGAACGCCTCAACACTTGAACAACGACTCTTGGCGTCAGACCTGTTGCTGTCATCATCACTGCATGACAGTGCGTTGCACTTCATCTTGCATGCCTTGGCCTTGTTAGTGGGAATGAGAGGACACCCTCTGCAGGCACATTGCACGTGAGTTTTGCCGCCCATTGACTCAAAAAATTGGTCGCTCCAAAAGCTTTCCGCCGCTTCACTCTCGAATTTCACATACACGCTCACGACAGAGTAGAAATAATCAAATTCACCGTCGGAAGACAGAGACTCCAGCTCGGTGAAGACATCATTGATGCACTTAGTGGCAATGGCATCACCTCGTTCTTGTTTCCAGAAATTGGCGTGTTTTGGGTGTCGCATGTACCGAACTGCATCGAACTTGGATGGGTCACTTTCCTTTTCGGCTGAACGCAACACGCAAACAACTTGCAATTCAAATTTGTGACGATGAAACCGATGGTAGTCACCCTGTGGTGGCTCGTTGCCTACCACGATGATCACTTTGGCACTGTCAGCTTCTGATCCCGTCACGTCTGCAGTGGATGGACGCACTACAACTGACTCGTTGTAGACACCGCCAAACAGAGCGCTGACACAGGAGAATCCAATCAAATAGTGGGTTTCAGGTTCTTCCTCCCCTTCCTCAGATGCATCGTCAGTGACGGCGTCTTGTTGAACGAACACGTTCAACTGTCTCACAATTTCGCATAAACTGACCGGCCTCTTGAATGGTGAGCGCTTGTCCACCCTCACTGACTGGAACTTGAAGCAGAAACACTGAATGGCAGTCAGCATCCAACCCTCCCATCGCGTGTACTCAAAATGAGGCAATGAATCAACAGCGTGCCACAGTGCCGGACAGCTAGACAGCACACCGAACATTGCCCATGTGAGTGATGTCGGCA
This sequence comes from Shionodiscus oestrupii, assembly GCA_036939715.1. Lineage (NCBI taxonomy): Eukaryota > Bacillariophyta > Thalassiosirophyceae > Thalassiosirales > Thalassiosiraceae > Shionodiscus > Shionodiscus oestrupii. Next base: position 11,726 of record JALLOW010000095.1, read on the forward strand.
CACCACGAACGTTAAACGGCGGCACAGTGCAGAACTGTGTTCCATAGCCGGTTGAATCTTCTGTCTGCAAAATATTGATTCGGGTCGACCACGAGCGATGGACCCAGAGATCCGCAACTTCTCGCGTCGTCCTCTTGGGGCAGTCGTTGTGCACCAACACTGTTTTCTCATCAGACGACTCAAACAGGTGGATGGCAATCATGTCCGCAAAGTTCACATATGTGGCCCCCTGGGCACATTGCCGCAACTGTCCATCGCTAAAACGGTGGTGGGCATCCCGTGCGAAAGCGTATGCCATTTCCTGCGACATCTCACCAGTTTCAATCTTTTTGTTGAGCAGCAAGTTTATGTCAGTGCGTCCAACAATTGACGCGGCCTCATGTTGTGACAGCAATTCAGAGCCAGATCCAAAATTGCTGTGAGTTGTCACGTCCATCGTACACACCCCTTCGTAGCCGCTGTGTTGCCTGTACATTGCAAATTTCGTATTGTACTTGCTTGCCTTCATTTGTCTTGCAACTCGGGGTATTCTGACGCATGGCGACAATTGGTCCGTCCAATTTGCATTGAGTGTGTGACCATGTGGGCTACGCGGTACAAATAAAGTGAGTTTGTTGCGACCATTGTCATGCCACTTGCAGGTGAGAGCTTTCAGACACCCGTCTTCAATCAGCACACTTGGCTTCACTTTCCACTCAACATTCAGCATCACTGAGTCATATTCGTCTCCTTCCCTCAAATAAGTGCTCGATGAATACTGAACCTGAAGATACTTTTCCTTGGCAGAGTAAAGCAAAAGATTTGTTTCTGGCAGCATCCTCTGAATCGTGATATCAAATGATAGACGGCCTGCATCAACACAATTTGATGAGCACTTCCAAGGGCACAGCACGGTGCTGAGCAACACGTGGTAATTGTCCATTGCACATGTCAACTTGGCTAGCTGATCTGTCTTGCAGCAACGATTGAATTCATCAAAATCTGACGTCTTGTCAACAAAAACAGACTGCGGATGATCAACAGTGCAGGCACTGTATTCCGGAATTGACATTATTTCATCTAACCACCAGCGTCGCATTGTCATCGGCACCAATCGCCAGAGTGTCTCTCCTCCACACACAGAGTAGTGATGCTGTGCATCGCGAAACTTTGGTCTGTGAAATCCAAAAAGAAGGTGGTAGAGGAACAGTGGCCAAACGTTACTGTCGTCTTCGTCTTGAAACACGAGATAGTTCTTGCACGCATCACAGAGAGAATAAGTGCGAATGTTTCGTCCGGAACTTGACTTGATGTGAGGAAACTTGAATCTAGCTTTCCTGCGAATCATGTCAGATTTGACGACATGCAGACTGAAAGAATGGAGCTCATCATCCAATTCAGATGGCCTGCGTTTGCAGCTGTCACACTGCAGAAGTTCAACAGGAACCATTTCTCTCTCAGCCGCTTCCCTCTCAATAATTTCATTCAAGAACTCATGCTCGAACCATGTTGCATTGTCTGTGTAAAAGTGGGGTCCCGGTGTGACTAAACCGTCTTCATGTTTGATGATGCCCATTGCCGACAATTCAGCCAGTGACGCCTCCAGGACATGGCTGTCGTACAACCCGTCCAACACCGCCTCAACGCAGGGCCATTCGAGGTCACCAGTCATACAGTTGCTGAATAACTCGGAAAGATACTGGCGCTCTGTAAACCTGAGAGTTCCCGCTTGGAAGTCCCAGCAATTGTCACTGTAAAAGTATTGATTTCCATCTACTTGAATTACGTCTAGCTCAGTGCACCTTTCCACAAATTCTTTGAATGATTTCTTCAATTTGAAGATCAGTTTGCCTTGCAACACACTAAACTTCGTCCCCAATCCAACTTCCTCCCTGAGCCAGTAAAGGTGCCAAAAGGTTTGCCAACTAGTAAATGTCGCTTTGAATGTTTCCATGCCCACGTCACAGTAAGATGCCTTGCCACAGTTCTCAAAAGTCTGTCGCAGGTAGTTGGAGATGCTCTCGTCCTGCATTGTGTCCTCATATTCTTCCAATGTCATGGGATTGAGCTCAAATTGATCGAACAGTTCAGCAACCACCAGAAACAGTCTGACTGGCGCCTCTTTTGTGCTCTTGTCACGAATNTGGGATTGAGCTCAAATTGATCGAACAGTTCAGCAACCACCAGAAACAGTCTGACTGGCGCCTCTTTTGTGCTCTTGTCACGAATTTTTTGTCAAGCCTATGAAGCTCACGCCACTTGAGAGCTCTAATTCGATTGGATTTTGCAATCTGCTGTTTGCGTGACTTTTCTGGCCCATCAACAGAATTTTTGTTTCGATTCATCCAACGCCGTGCGCCATTGTGTGCTGTGTCGGCCGCTTTCAAAGCAGTCACGTCATCCCCACCAGCAATCGACGAGGCCAAAACTGCATTGAAATCCGAAATTAGTTGGTCCAATGTCTTCGTCAAAGGCATCGTCAATCGTCAACAAAAGAACAACAGCTGGAAACACTGGCGTTCTGGCTGTTCTTGACCCATCACGAAGTCCGACGCCTACTCACGTTCCTTCAGTCACTGATGGCTACAGTTCTGACTTACGATTCTTCGTTTCTCTCGCTTCGAAATCGGACAGCTCTGAGATCTACTCCTGTTGCTCTAATCCACCAGTTCGAAGTCAGGATCAGACGTTGCTCTCTGTCGCGACTCCGGGAACAAGGTAGCGTTGACGCCTCGGACAATGATTGTGCGATCCGGACACAAAGTTCGACTCAGGACCACCACCGCCTGACCCTTCTTCCAATCTCTCGGTTCGAAGTCAGAAGCTGCGACTGAAAGCATCGCAATTTCAGATCAGACTTGGGCAACGCTGGAAGGCGAGCGCTGCTACAATCAGACTGCGCCTTCAAGAAAACATTTCATAAAAATTTGTACAATTTAAATCCTCTTCGAGAGACAGGTTCGCTTCTTCCGCCCAGTCAACAATGCATGCGGCACGTCGCGCCGTGAGAACGACAACCCGCCACACTACAGTTGATTGGCACAAAAAGGATTTCATCACATCATGCTTATTTTTACGAGGATCAGATGTGGTTGGGCACACAGAAGCCACGCCATACTCTATTCCGCATCGTCGTTTCTGCTGTCCCCCGCGCCGTCGCTCGGCCTTCCTCTGTGTCGTCTTGACAGCTCCTCTCCGGAAACGAATTGTCTGAACAAGAACAACTTGATCACAACGCAGTAATGTTTACGTGGGCGCGACAGCAGTCACTCAGAGCCGTAGTCACTCGATTGACAACTCCAGTCATTCTCATGTAGGTCGGGCCCGCTCAGAAAGTTCATGTGCTCAAGAGCGTCCTTGCAGCAGAGCTTGAGGCAGGTGCATTCTTCATCTGTCAAGAATGAACACACACTGATCCTGAACATGTTACGATACAGCCCATTCAACGTGTGCCGCACATCGGGCGGCATTTCCCAGTGCAACGTCCATCGGAACACGGCATAACAAATCACACTGACACCCGGCCCGGATTCCACAGCTGACTCCTCTTTCAAAGCATCGTCCGTCATCGCCATGCCCTGCCGACAGTTGCGACTGGACCTGTGAAGGGTTCGATCGGCGCTGAATTTTGCCGGATTGCTTTTGTCAAGCGGTGCCGTCGCAGCTAGTGAGTTCAACAAAACATCATGCCAGAATTTAAACTTTTCAGTCTCACCCGAGAGTCGGTTTGGATGCATCTGACCGACACGTGGTCATCGCGGCCGAACACACTTTGCGGGTGGTTCGCCGTCAATGGGCCGTCATTGGCGTGTTTTGATGCACTGCTTTCAATCATTGCCGGACGTGCTGTCTTTGGTCGCGGGTCGAGCCTTTTCGGCCGGCGGGGCGGCGTCATTGGTGCACTTGTTTCGGTCGCGGATCGATTCCATTTGGCAGACGAAGCGCTGTCGTTGGCGTGTTGTTTTCAGTCGCGAATCGAATCCATTCGGCCGACACAGCAGCGGCAGCCTTGCACCGGAACAACTGTCAATGGGATCTCCTCTCAAATCTTGTCTTGTCTCATCTTGTCTCTCATCTTGCAAGCGCTGTCGTTGGCGTGCTCTTGTTTTCAGCCGCGAATCGAATCCATTTGGCCGACACAGCAGCGGCAGCCTTGCACCCGATCGTTGGCGCGCTCTTTTAGGTTGCGGAGTGAACTTGTCTCGCCTCATCTTATCTCATCTTATCTCATCTTGTCTTATCTTATCTTATCTTATCTTATCTTATCTTATCTTATCTTATCTTATCTTA
>JALLOW010000098.1:0-10555 GCA_036939715.1 Shionodiscus oestrupii
AACATCGAAACTGGCGTGGCCATCGAGATTGCAGTCCCCTCGCGCGCGCACGCTCTCGTGCTGATGTTGTGCCGTCGTGGATACAACGATGAACGCGCACATGTGATCTAGCCAGGGTGTCGGGACGGAGAGCCGGGAGAGCGCAGCGAGCGTCGCGGTGTTTACGACCACGGCGATGGTCACGGTCACGGTCGTCGCAGTCTCGTTGCTCGTTGTCGCCTGGCCTGCGCGCGCATTGTGAGGCCGCACGTGTCTCAAAGAGGGTCTGTGTCCGTCTGTCCGTTGTCAGAAGTGCTTGTACTAATTCCTATGTGAGGAACTTCACAAAAATTAGCCAACACTAATGAAAATTAGTGAACACTTAGTGAACATCAGTGAACATTAATGAATAAATATCTGGTCTTAAAAATCATGACATTTAGTAGAAACTCTCCTTTTTGCACTCTCTGCATACTCTCTGCATTACTCCTCCGTCTTTCGATTTTCTTTCACGATCTGGACAAGAGTCTTCCCAAACTGTTGTTCGCTGCGAGCTGCGAAAGCCGTGGGAGCGCAGTGGCCACCGAGATCGCAGTCACCTCGTGCGCGCGCTGTCGTGCTGGCGCTGTGCCGTCGTGGATGCGACATCGGACGCGCACACGTGAGCTGGCCAGGGTGTCGGGACGGAGAGCCGTGGGAGCGCAGCGAGCGTCGCGGCGTTCAGGACCACGGCCACAGTCACGGACACGCTCCTTGCGGTCTCGTCGCTCGTTGTCGCCTGCGTCGCGCCGTGAGGCCACGCGTGTCTCGGAGCGGGGCATCTGCGTCCGTCCGTCCGTCCGTCGTCAGAACTACTTGTACTAGTTCCTACGCAAGGAACTTTGCAAAAATTAGTAAACACTACATAATGAAAATTAGTGAACACTTAGTGAACAAATGATCAAGACAACCCCCTTCGTTTAAAGAGTGCTTGCTGAACACATGTTCATTTTTAATGAACTCTTCATGAATCTCTTAGTGAACAAAAATCCAAAACTGTCCCTTATATTGAACAAAAACCCTTAACGGACACTTAAAGCATGTCGGAAGAGTGTGCCACCGGTGGCTTAGGTTTATAAACCTGTGCCACCGGTGGCACAGGTTTACTTCAGGACCTTACAGCTCCCAAACCACTCACATATTTAGCCCATTTTTGACGTCCCCAATCGATTCTCCATCATCAAATTAGTCATAAAGCATACTGGGTTCGTGTCCAAACTCCGAAAATTGGCGTTTCGAGGGCCGTGGACGATATCGATAGCGTAAAAAGGCTAACACTGTTCCGCCGGTGGAACAGGTTTAGGCCTTTTTAAAGAGCACCCGAGACACCGATGGCATAGGTTTAGAGAAAATAAGAAGGTGTTTTTTCCGATATGGGTTAAGCTCCCTTAGTGAACTCTCAGTGAATCTCTAGCGAACAAAAATTCAAAACTCTTCCTTAGTGAACATGGATGCCTACTTTTTACTAGATATTGGGCAATATTCAAACATCTAATGGAGGTCTCAATGTTGCTCAAGGTCAATTACTTGATCTGAAATGGCGATCTGACTGAGTTATGGGTGAAAGAAACAGCGTAATTCCACGTCAAAGGGTATTTTGAATGTGTTCATTTGGTGATTGCACCACTGTACAAGACTGCTAGATTGCGCCCTCTCCTTTGACAACTAACATCGCCCTGCATAAACAATAAGTATGTACAGTCCTCCTCCAACTTCACTGTCCAAAAATAACTACGCCAGTTTCACTTTCGCCTTGACATTGGACACGAGGAGCCAGATTCCCGCCGCGAAACAAACGCCAGACAAGATCGAGAAGGTATGGTCCAAAATCACCTCCATCGCACAGAAGGGTGCCGCGACGATCATCACGGCCAAGAGAACGCACGCGGAAAAGAGGCCGGACCGCTTCTCCGCCGCCGTTCGCTCGAGCGTCAGGAGGAACCGGTGGAAGGGATTGAACCCGTCCGCATCCAGCGTCTCGGGGCACGGGGCCACGGTGCCGCAGACGAGGCGGTGCGGGGCGTGCACGGAATGCACCAACGCGTGCCAGTGGACGATCCTGCGGCCGGCGAGGTAGATCCAGCCGGGCTCGGCGCCCTCGAACCCCGGCAGCTCGATGTGCGCGGAGGCGACGACGCCGTCGACCACGATGGATCCGCGGAGGGTGATCGGATGGCTGAGGCCGTGGCGCCGGATCTTCCGGAGGGACGTGACCCTGGCGGGGCCGTCCACGGTCTTGACGGCGTCGCCGACCTTGATGGAGAACGCGGGGACGGGCATGTCGCTCGTGGCCTTGAAGACCATGTGCCCTGGAGTTACCTCGAGTGGCTTCTTGTTGACCTCGGTGAAGATGCGAAGGAACGCGGTCGCTGCCTTCTCGCTGTAATGGCCCTTCGAGTAGAACCTGGAATAGGTTCCACGTTCGTCGCTCAATACCAGGTCCCCAATGCTGAGGTCTTTTATCGGAGTGACGCCCTTGTCCTTGACTATTACAGTGGATTCCAAAGAAAAGCAGTCCCCAAATAGGCCGCCACCGCCACTATCATTGCTGGCCCCAGCGCAAAGGCCATCGACACAGTTATACCCCGGTGAACACGTACGGGTGCCCTATGCAGTAGCCAAATTAGTACAGTGCAAACAAAGTGAGAATGAGCTTCCCACGGCGTAGGACGAGCTGTCGAACAGGTCACTTACATCGCATCTACACCCGGTGTACATGGCTAAATCGCCACACGGTCGGCAATGGAAATCTTTATCACCCTGCGTATCTTCGCACTCCTCGCCCATCTGGCAATCCTCTTTCACGTTGGCCTGAGAGCACGGTGCGTCGAGCCTCCGGCGCAGGGAGAGCGCGCCCCCTCCCCCCGCTCCCGCCACGGACTCCTGCGAAGCGCGGGGGCGGACGAGGAGGCGACGCGTCGGAGCGCGAGCCGCGGGGAACACGCGGCCGGGCGCGGGCGAGGGACGCCACGCACCTCGTCGACGACCGCGGCGTCGGGTCGCGCTTCGAAGGTGCACCGCGCGCCATCGCAGACGCCTCCGGGGCAGGGAGGACAGGCGACGTGGTACTTGACGTGGGGCGTCTCCAGGACCACGTGGCCCGTCAGGTTGAAGGCAGCGGTCCGCGCCTCCTCGTACGTGCGGGTCTCGACGAGGTCGCCCGACCGGAGGTGCAGCTCCCGCGACCCGACCTCGACGGCGTCGAGGTCGGGGTCGGGGGCGCCCCCCGCGTAGAGCCGGTACTCGCGGAGGACGTCGGACCGCGCGACGCCGCCGGCGCGCGCGGCGCCGTCGTAGGACACGCTGGTGACGGGGGACCCCGCGGCCGCGACGCTCCCCTCCGCGAGGCGCTCCGCGAAGCGGTCCACGCCGGCGGCGCCGGCGCGGGGGAGGAGGAGGGCCGGGAGCGCCACGGCCGCCTGCGCGGAGGGGGGGGACGCGCGGGCGAGTTAGCGGCCGCACCGTGCGTCAGCAGTCATGTTAGCAGTTGCAGTCGCAGTCGCAGTCGCAGACGCAGACGCAGCCGCACACTATAGCCCAGCCGCACAGCCGACAGCCGCTTTAATAGCCGCCACTAGCAGCCGCCTTATGTCTAAAACGTTCTAAAGCAAGAACGTTCTAGATTTTTCTGGGCTTATACGAAAATCTAGAACACCCAGAACAGCCAAAAATGAAATGAAAATTTAAATTTCGAATTTCAAATTCAAATTTCTTTCGAATTCGAACAACAAAGCTAGACGTTCTAGATTTTCGGAAAATCTAAAACCGTTCTTAGCATTTACCGCGGTGTCGGTGGCGGCTGCAGCGACCTCAGCGGCAACAGCAGCCGCAGCGCGGGTAGCTGCGAGAGCGCCTCAGCGGCAGCGGCCGCGGCAGCGGCAGCAACAGCAGCCGCCTCGGTGCAGCAGCGAGGGCAGCGGCTGCGGCGGCCGTCGCGGCTGCGAGAGCGACCTCCGCGGCAGCGGCAGCGCCGCAGCCACCGCGCAGGTGCGCCAGCAAGGGCGGCGGCTGCGGCGGCCGCGACGGGCGACAGAGCGAGCGCGGCGACCACAGCCGCATGTTTACGTCTAAAACGTTCTAAATTGAGAGCGTTCCAGATTTTTTCTGAGCTTGTCCAAAAATCTAAAACACCCAGAACAGTCAAAAATGAAATGAAAATTTAAATGTTTGAATCTCAGATTTAAATTTCTTTCAAATTCGGACAACAAAGCTAAGCGTTCGAGATTTTCGGAAAATCTAGAACGTTATTAATTTAGAACGTTCTGCCAGCACGGCTCTGCCAGCACGGCATGCTGCAAGTGAAAACCAGCACAATTATTCCGGGGCCAGAGGACCGGTCTCCCGAAAGCCGACACTCTAAACAGCACATCGGCCCAAAACCAGACGCGCGCGTCGCGCGCGCGCGCTCACCTCGGCGTCGGCGTCCGCCGGCGCCGCGGCGCGCGCGGCCCCGGCCAGCGCGGGCGGGACGGCCGCCCCGCGGAGGCCCTCCGCGGCGTCCTCCCGGAACTGGCCGATGGCGGCGCCGCGCGCGCGGGGGGCGGCGAGGACGGCGGCGAGGGCGAGGGGGCGGACGAGCATCGTCGCGGCGCGGAGCGGCGGTGGCTGGAGCGGCGGCGCGTCGATCGGCGAGTGATCGGAGGCGGCGTTTTGTGGGGACTATCACAGGGACACGCCCGGCGCGCGGCGCGAGGCGCAACGCCTGTGTCTCTCCAGAGACAGATGCCGCGAGCACGAATCGCGTGACGCCGTACTTACTATGTCTGATAATGTAGTGTCGGCTGCGGGGTATTGCGCACCGACCTGTGCGCACCCACTTGCGCACCCGGTGCGCATTTCCCCTTGGGTACCTTGTGCTCACACCAGTCAGGGTTAATCAAAATCATCACTAAGGTTAAAGAATGCATTTAGTTTTACTCAATCGTGATTGTTTCTGGGCCGTTCCTCTGGCCTCTGTCTCTACTTTCCAAGATGGCCACAGCTATCAGTTCGCGACAAGCATTTATTTCCCGCTGTGTGAACAGCAACGGAAAGTCCAAAGCCAAAAACTCTGCAAACATGCACACATACACGCCACAGTCCCACGTGTTTTCTTGGCGTGGTAGGTTGCGTGGACAAGAACGCAAGGTCCACCCAGTGCTATCCATTTCTTCCCCACCATTGTCAGTCCTCCACTCATCTTGCAGAAACATCAACATGCCTTGGAGTATCCTGTTGTCTGTTATGCCCATCGAGTCGTAATAAGTGATTGTTTTCTCTTCAAAGTCCACAACTACCAGTGCCCAGTGAGTGTCTCTAATGTTTCTAGGTAGAAACAGCCTTTTCTTGTCGAAAATTGTGTAACCCGCAAGTCGCTTTCTACCCCATCGTCTAATGTCATCGCTGTAACAGTACGTACCTCTGCGTCTCCGGCTGCGATGCTTCTCTTGAAATAACTTCTGCAAGAAGTACGTACTGTAGAAAAGCGAAGGTCTTCTGTATTCCCAACCATCCATCCATTGATTCTCATCCAACTCCGTCAGGATGACTCCGAAGTAGTAGTTAATGACTTCGTCGTTGAGCCACGTGTCTGCATCAAGTGTTTTCATGCTTGACCTTGTTACGATCAGGTTTGGGCTTGCTCTTGCAAGAACTTCATTGTCATCCTCACTGTGGTAAATGATGGCGAGCAACATTTCCCGCCTCCGATGTTCCTCTGCACTGAGATTAAATCCCATGTATTCATTTAGCCAAGCTGTTTTCTTTTCTTCTGCACACTGTCTAAATTGTTCTGATACTCTCAAAAGTTCCGGAATATCGGCCACAGGCAAAAAACTCATTACAATCCTCAGCGGATCTGAATTCATGGTCTCAAACTCAGCCACTGGGGAACAACTCTGTACCGACCGCGAAATCTCACGCCGAGACACCGGTGCCACACCCATGGGCAGGTCTCCATCTCCACTAAACACGGAGCTGCCATCCAAAGGATCTGACACAATCTGATTTTGACTTGTTCTTCGTTTTTTTCGGCTCTTGTTCTCCTTCTCGACCACACTTACATCCTTCAGGATCTGACGCAAGCCATCTTCCACAAACCCATCCTCCGAGGTTTGTTCCTCGTCTTGCACATCAACATTCTTCGGGATTCGTTCTCTGCCCACCACAACCACATGCTTCATAATTGGTCCCTTTTTCACCACATCCACTCTCTCTCGGATCTGATTCTTGTACACCTTCATTTCATTCAGATATCGTTCTCTTTCGTCAGCTTGTTTGGCCTTCCATGGCTTTTTGTGTTCCTCAGTTAGATCTTTGTATTCTTTTGACAACAGTTGACTCTGTTGGAGAACAAACTTGCAATCGTGAGGGAACAAAATAACAACAGGATACAAAACAATGCAAGTTGACTTCTTTTGATGAAAATGAACTTGCCAGTTGACCGTTTGTCATGTTTGGACTTTTTGCCCTGGCTTCCTTTCTTTTGCTGTTACTATAATACATCGTTGCAGTCAAATATCTCTTTGGATTTGGACTTGTCTTTGGCTTTGTGTCAAGTTTCTTCTTCTTTGATCTTGTTTCCCCACGAACACTAGACAGGGGAGATTTGTTTTTCCGGTGACGCCGGTCATTTGAGGATCAATTCTGCTCCCGTGAACATGCTCGTCAAACACTGGGTAGTCTTCATCTTCGTCGTCTGGATCCCAATTGATATCATCTCCCACTCGTAGTTCCACCCACTGTTCAAGATGATTCGAAGACACCCTGTAAAACAGCACATATGGCGGCAATTCCCACTCGTTTGATGGAATTTTCCCAAGTTTTTTTGGCAGCTGCGGGTGCAGATCGTCACTGCGGTAAAAATAACCGGTCTCTTCATTCTTAGTGACAGCCAAATAGTGTCCTTGCGTGCGACCCTCAGCAGTCCCATCAACAGTACCATGTGACTCCCTACAAATGTAACCTGTTAGATGCCCCTTGACTTCGACTTGATCGATGGAATCACTCATGATGCCATACGGAGTCAGATCGATCTCTAGATTTGCGGTAGCAATCTGATGCGACTGGACTTCTTTGAAGGCTGACTGTTGAATGTTCGACACCATTGGATTAAGCTGAATAACCAGAGTCTTCTCTTTTCCCTTCCCAATGTCTGCCAGACTCTCCTTTTGTGTTGGATGAATGTTTGGACAGTTGTGAGAGTATGTGGCATTGTTGAACCTGACTTCGCTATTCTTTTGAGAAAAGTGATTGTCGAGACAATCTTTCAACGTACATCCGTTCTCGTGCGGATGTGTCAGTACAATTGCTATCAAATCATTGGTTTCTAACCTACCGACAACTGTGTTGCATCCACCACACTTGTACTCCGTAACCGTACGCCCCATCGAACATGTTTGGTGAAGGGGAGAGATTCCACGTCCACGTCCAACTGAATCAGCAACCTTGTCAAAGAGCCAAATTAAGAGATCCAAAGGGTCACGTTGTCTGGTGTCATCCGTTCTCTCGCCAGGAAAAGACTGATTATACAACGAGGTGCACTCAATCATCTCCATCGGATTGATCACAGAGTATTTGTCCTTTTTGTGGCCATGATGTTGACGCTGACCACACAATCGTCGAACCAATGCAGTGAAAAACAAAAGTGGGTGCCCCGACGTATCAATTTCGGTGACGGTAGCAACAGCGGCAGATGCGAGTGGAGGATTTGACAGCATGCACTGGACCAAAGTAGTTGCATAACAGAGATATCCATCTCGATTACTCATCTGTATTGGTGCGTGTTCATCGATCGGTAGGATGGCTTTTTCGGGGACCCTCTTTGTTGTCTTCTTTTTTGAGTTGTTCGTGTTGCTGCCAGGCAGAACCGCGTGCGAAGTTTCTGGCGCCTTGTACGTATTGGGCTTACTGCGCCAGGCACGTCTTTCCGCCTTGGATGGATTCCTGAATCTTGTCTTGATGCCTTCCCTGCTAATTAAACTCTCAATTTCCCATGTTTGAACCATAGCCAGCGACAACCGCAACACTTGCATGACTCCAAGTTTGCGATAATGAGAAAGAGACTGAAGGAACCCGCCCAGTCCTTCTTGGGCATTAGTGTCCTTTTTCAATTTCTGAAATTGTTTGTCCTGGGCTGGCGACAACTGTCTAATAGCCGGGAAAACGTGAGGAGCACGTTCATAGTTAAGATACCACTTTAACCATGACGCAACCAGAGGGAAGTTAGTAAGTATTTCTTGAATTTGTTTGTAGAAATTCTCAAAATCACGAATTATGAGGAGATTCAAAGCCATGTGTTTAAATTCTTTTCTTCTCTTTGGGTCTACCGCTTTTGATATGTTGGCGACTCGATTCAAATTTCTCTTAAAATGAACGTCACATAATTTAAGCATCCGTCTTTTTTCTTTTGCATTCAATCCACGCTTGTATGTTTTGAGGCAATATTTGTCAGCTGCTTTGAAAAAACCCTGTCGCTCTGCATCAGAGAAGTCAATAGTGTTTCCTGGGAATTCATCCACGAATATGTCGATGGTAGACCGTCTTGTCCCAAAGATTTCGAAGAATATCAGGAAGCCTATTTCATAAGTGCCTGCAGTTTTATCCATTAAGATGCAAATGAGTGCCGGCACTTGTGTGTCTCGGACAGAACACCAGGTCGACATCATCGTAATCTGCATGTCCCTGTTGAGATACATGGCTTCAACATAGCCTTCAATGGTGTCAGTCTGAAATGGATTAGCAGCTTCGGATATGATGCGCTTCATGCCTGGCGAACATATAATAAAATACTGATCACCCACAAATGAATGCCGTATGATTAGCTTCTTCTCTGTCTCCGACAATTGCTGGAAAAAGGAGAAGGATGCGTCAAACGCACGAGCAGCAGTCGCCGATCCGGTGGTTTTTACATTGTGACTGTCTAGCATGCGTTTTCTTTGATCTTTGACATATCCGCGGTGGTTGAATTTTGGATCTAGTTTCCGGACAGATTCGAATGTGTTACTTCCATCCACGCCCGCCACCAGATTTGCGGCCTTTAAACTCGGGGCTGATGTTAATATTTTCTTGAGACTGTAACGTGCTTTGTGGGAGGCCCCCGCGGCTTCGGGAGCAGCATGGTTGTGACTTCCGCTGTGATTGAGAATCCATTTTTGAGGATCCTTGTTGCAAGTGGAAAACTTCCATGAAGCATTGCACGAACGATACTCAGGTACGCAGTCGTGAACTGGACATCTTGACTTAGGTGCTGTGACTTTTTGCCCAGCAGAGGCATGACCCCGCCGTCCGTGCCTTGGGCGTTCTCTGTAATGACACTGATTCCCGAACATCGGGCACATGTAAACTCCAAGGCAGCGACTCTTGCCGTGGTTTGTGAGGTGTGCCCAGCCAACACGAGGCACTTGATCTTCCATTCCTTCTACCTTCTCTATTAGTATCTGCAGATCCCCCTCAGGATACATTTCTGGATATTTCAGCACCTCATTATCAAAGTAGCCGCCCATGGGACAAATCTTGTCTCGGAATGCCGAGAGGATTTTTGGTGATGTAGTGGACGAAGTGCTTCTTGGCAATGACGGGGAATGAGTGTTAGAGATGGTTGGTCTAGTGTGACTGTTCGCCGTATCATGGTCCTTGTCGAAGTTACCCCCCTGAGTGTGAATTGATTCGGGGATGGCTGTTTCTTCGGTTTCTGCATCTGGGTCGCCCTTGTCGCTGGATGTAGATGGAACTTTGGCACGGGGTGAAGTTCCTTTCTCAACTTCTGGGCTTCTTGACGTGCGACTGTTGCGTATGTTAGTTGGACTAGAGGCTTGAGATGGAGCAGCAAGATCATTAATCATGGCGTGGACGTGATCGACGTCTGGAGTGTCGGTGGCGGCGGCAAGGATGGACGATATCAGGTTCAGGACGGCATTGCTGAAACTCATTCTGAAGAGTGATGGCCCAGCAGGCAGTTTCTACGACTTAGCCAAAGGTGGGAAAAGGAACGGGTGATTTTAGCCTGGTAAAGTAGGCTGCAGTAGAGTGAGTTGGGGTTAGTGCAATTTCTATGACTTAGCCAAAGGTGGGAAAAGGAACGGCCCACCACCCCCCCCAACTCCCCCCCGTCGAATGTTCGAAAATTGTGGAACTCTACGTTGTAGCCAAAGGCAGGAAAAGGAACGACCCGTGCGCACGTCCCCCTTGTCCCCCCCAATCCCCGACGCAATCCCCCCCGCATCCCCCCCAATCCCCACTCCAATCCACCCCACCACCCCGCATCCCCCACCCTCCGCCGCACCCACCCCCACGTTAAATTTTCGAAAATTTTGGAATTCTACGTTGTCACCACAGGTGGGAAAAGGAATGACCCGACAGCACCCCCCCCGTGTGCCCCCCCCATCCCCGACGCAATCCCCCGCACACACCACGGCCGAGGATGGGTGCGATGACGACAAGGGTCGTGCGTCCTGCGTCATGCGCCGTGCGCCGTGCGCCGTGCGCCGTGCGCCAAGCGCCGAGCGCCGAACGCCGAGCGCCGAGCGCCGAGCGCCGAGCGCCGAGCGCCGAGCGCCGA
>JALLOW010000102.1:0-10953 GCA_036939715.1 Shionodiscus oestrupii
TGTTGTTGTTGTTGTTGTTGTTGTTGTTGTTGTTGTTGTTGTTGTTGTTGTTGTTACTACCCGTGAAGGGCTGGTCACCCCAGTTACAATTGTAACTTACCAATGATAGCAACAACCAAACTGTAACTAAAACACTATTCAACACCAACAAACAGACAAGACATTAGCTCCCCCCCACCAATTCTACAACATAAATCAAGAACATCAATCTCATCTAATAATAGTTATCTATTGACTACAGGCAGAGCATTTCGAGCTCCGCGGAATTCGTCCTCCTCGCCATCGTCAAAACATTACAAAAATTAGCGCTAAGCAAATTTCAATCACCAAAAACCATCAAATTCAATTAATTCCCTCTCTTGGACAGTTGCCTCAGTACGATCGAAAACCTCGGTCTGGAAAAGCAATCTCGGGTGCAAGCACCCTCGGCAAGTACGACCGACCACGCAGTTTGCCCCAGCAAACACGAACAAGTCTGGAACGCCCCCAAGTCCGCGGAAACATTAAAGAGACCCTTAAAGTGCCCCAGAACAACTAACAAAAAACCAAGTACAGGCAACCAGCATTTAGTCGGAAAATAATCCACGTGAGATCGACCGTTTTGGCCTGGAACGAATTCCGCGAGCATTTTTACCCAGCCAAGGGAGTCCGATTCCCAAATCCGCCCTGGAGCGGGGTGCGAGTCCTGGAACTCTCCGGGAACCAAGGAAGAACGCTTTTGCATTCCCAGCGTTTGGAAAAAACCATCAACAAACACTCAGTGTTTCGACAGACAATGAACAGAAAAAACATGCATTTGGTCGAGATGAGCACAACAAAAATTATTGTCCTAATTCTTTATTGGGCCGTGGTCAGAATTGCCCAGCCCTTGCCGCATCCAAATCCACAACGTTGTCACCCCACCTCCCCTGCGTCGATGGCAAAGAACGGCCGCGGCGGCGCGACAACCCCCAAGAACCAGCGCGACAAAGGCCCCGTCAACCCCGTGCGATCTGCGGCGGCGAGAGGCTGGCGAAACAACAAAAAAGAGGCAGAAGCTGAGCGAGATTTGATTAAAAAGGCCGAAGGTCGTCGACGGCTCCAAGCTTTGTTGTTGGGGAATCCCGCCGCTGCGGCAGTCGCCGAGAACAGTTCTGCGCCTTCTGAGCCTCCTGCGCCTCTCTCAAAGTCCAAAGAGAACAGTTCTGTCGCTGTTCCTGACAGTGCAATGCCTACCATGACGATCGAGGCCGTGGAGAAGGTTGCTGCTGCTGCCGCTTCTGGAGAATCCGGCGCTGAGGGTTCCCCCCCCGAGGGCAAAGGCGCTGGTGATGACGGGGGAAACGGCCCTGAGTTTCCTCCCAAGGATTCTGCTGCTGCTGCGAGCGGAGGCGGATTGGGCGACCATGACGAATCCGCTGTGACCGGTGAAAACGACCCTCCAACGGGTGACGCCGTCACGAATGGTGCTCCTGCTGCCGAGTCTCGCAAGGGAATTAACCCTGCCTTGCTGTCCTATGTCGGTGCTACAAATCCTGGCGATGCTGGCATGCCTGCCCGCCCCGAGTCACCTGCCATTTCTTTGGGCAGCATCATGAGCGTTTCTGTTAATGGCAAGAAGAGCGAAGTCCCGACGACGATCGAATCCCCCAGGCAGTCTAATGAGGCTAAATCTCCCAGTAAGAAGAAGAGGAAGACCAAGAAGGAGAAGAGGCAGGATAAGCTGGACAAGGAGCAAGGTAAATCAAAAAAGGAGAAGGGGAAGCGCGGGAGAGCCAGCCAATCCTCCGTCGCTCCATCTCCATCTGCTCTTAAATCTTCTCAGTATGGAAAAGACAAAGACAAGTACAATCAGAACTCGAGCGCGGTCACCCTCCCCCCTGACTACGTCCATAAGAATAAGAGGATTGTTCTTGATGGAAAGATCACCATGCAGACAGAGATGGAGGACGAGCACCTGATGAGTGATGAATACGTGGAGGGAATACGTACTTGGTTTATTAAGGCAAAGAAGCAAGACTCTACCCTTGTCATTGAATGTAAAGTGGAGGGACGTCACCCCCGCATTTCACAGGCTAAGCAGATTCCCATGGACACTGCTGAATTGTACTGGTATATCTCTCAGGATGATAGGTCTGAGTTTAAGCGCGTCAAACCGTGGGGTAATGTGACTAGTTCTGACACTGATGGAAAAATCAATCCCTCAATTAATTTCACCTTTTGCGTCAGCTGTGATGAGCCTGTAAAGGAAATTCTCCGTGCCACTAAGACTGAATGGAAGAAGTTGGGCGGAGTTTTTATGAAACCCAAAGCCATGAGTTCCTTTGACCCTCAGCTTTTTGCCAGGGTCTTTAGAATGCACTATAGTAATTCTCACAGTGTAATCAATTACGAGCTCAAGATGATCCTGCTTACAGCCCGTGATCGGGCTCATGCAGAGAATCAATACTATGAATATGGTGCCGCTTCTATTCCTGAATTCCAGCAGAAATGGAATAACCCCAGCATTCCTGGCATGAATACCAAGAGTTTTGAGAAATGGCCTGAGGAATGGAAGAGGAAGAGGAGCTCACCCCACTTTGAATGTGACGAATCTAATCTAAAGCATTTACTTTCTCTCACTGAGATGGGTCTAAAGTATGGCATTTTTGAGGAGATCTGGGGCAAAGGAGTCCATGTTAGCCCCTACAACAGGGACGCCAAGGTTTCTGGCTCCGCGATGGCAGCCCTCGCCAGTTTCTCCAAGAAGCACGCTGAGATTCAGCTCAGTTTCGTAATGGATGGTTTGGTGGGAATCACTGGCTTGGACAAACGCGTCCCGGTCCGTGATCACACTGGCAAGGTCGTTGGTACAACCTCATTGAGACAGGTGCTTTATGTGCAGTTTCCTTTGTCAGATAAGGTCAGGCTCTGTTGGGAAATTCACCAGGAAGGCCCTTGTGGG
This sequence comes from Shionodiscus oestrupii, assembly GCA_036939715.1. Taxonomy (NCBI): domain Eukaryota; phylum Bacillariophyta; class Thalassiosirophyceae; order Thalassiosirales; family Thalassiosiraceae; genus Shionodiscus; species Shionodiscus oestrupii. Next base: position 2,924 of record JALLOW010000102.1, read on the forward strand.
GACATTGACATCGTGCGGCCCAACACTGACGAAGCTCAACACTACGTCACTCAGATGAACAAGAACATTGCTGCTTTCTTGACCAACATTCTAATCAAAGACAAGGGCATGCCTCCTACTTTGGTTAATGAATTAGTTTATGCTGCTTGTGACCCCATGTTTGTCAGTGAAATGAGCGAGTGCAAGTGGGACTCCGCCACCAAAACAATCACTACTCCCAGGGATGCTCAGTTGGAGGCTGACAATGCTCACGAGAATTCAAGTTTTTACATTGACATTGACAAATTGTTAATCAGTGGCAAAGGGAAGAGAGATTCTGGTCGTCAAAACCAGCGCAAGGCTACTTCTGAGCAGCTGCGGAGGTTCAATGATGCTTCAAGTTTTACCACCCTCAATGTCAATGAGGATGATGACGCCGGCGGCAAGGGATACTCTGGTGACACGGGCGCTCCCGCTTTCAGTCTGGGAAGAATCAGGGCTTCTGGTGAAGCCATTGATGACAGTGGAAATGGCAAAGCAATTAACAACAATGAATCAAACAAGGATGATGGGGTCTCTGCGCTGTCGGGCACGAGTGGTGTTTCCAGCAGTCGCAGGGAGGTGGCGAAGCTTGAGCGTGAATTAGCTGAAGCGAGGGCCGCAATTGAAGCTATGAAAGCGTTGTCAGAGCCACGCTCGGCAGCGAGACGCAAGGGGTCAGAGAGTTCATCTGTTGAATCTCTGGGCGACTCATCTAGTTCATCTTCTGATGTAACACATGATGGCAGTGGCAGCCCCGCTTCCTCTACCTTAGGGAGTAATGAGTCTCGTTCGAGCGTGGACGATGACTTATAGTCGGCGCCAGCTACCCTCCTGGGAAAACTGCGAGGAGGGCGAAGCGCAGAGCGTCAAGTGGTTTGGGTAGTTCTGCCTGTGGTCCTAGACGCAAGGACTTCGGGCAACGTGTCAGTGTTTTATGTAACAACTCCAGGGGAAGTAGTCATGATTCTGGAGTGAGGGGAAGAGCGGCACAGTCAAGACCAATGAGCCGTTCCAGTGTCAACAACAGGGGATGTAGCCCTGACAGAGGGAGCCGTGGGGAACAAGGGGATTCAGTCAATCTTGGGAATGGGAACAGGCCCAGCACCAACAGGGGTAGGAGGAATCAAAGAAGGGCGGCGCTGCACAGGGCCAGCAAAGAGTGCATGCGTCAGATCAAGCTTGTAGACGCTTGGGGCAACGCTGAGTACGTACGTCAGAAGGGGAGGATGAGTGTGACAAAACATTCAAGAGTTCTTTCAGCCCTGGAGAAAAGAGCCATGAGGTATCGCAACAGGAACGTTAATGACGCAGATCCTGATGAACGCCTTTACAAGGAGGCCATTGATGAGACTGGCACTGTGGCTACCTCCGCTTTGACAGACTCTGATGAGGAGTCTTTGAGCTCTGCGGAGGACCTTTCGCCAAGTCAGTTCTTGAATTCAAACATCTGCGAGGATTTGCTGAAGATACATGGAGTTGCTCCTGGAAAGAAACCTGAGGGCGTGACTAGAATGATAATGGAAAATTTGAATGGCATGCCAAATCACATCAGCGGAAATGAGAAACTAGAGAAGTCCAAGGAAATTGTGGATGAGTTGGAGGCGGACATATTTGCAGCTACTGAACACAAGGGAAACTTAGCTCACAAAGACAACAGGAATGGTTTTCGACAAATGTACCAGGGAGGGGAGGCTGAAGTAAGGACACAGATGGCTCACAACGTACATGAGAATGTGGCAAGGACTCAAGAGGGCGGTTGTGGGCTGATCCTTTTTGGGCCTCTGGTTGCTCAGTATGATTTTGAATCCTCTGGCAAGGATCACACTGGCATGGGGAGGTGGTCTGTCATGACCTTCCGAGGTGATGGCGAAACTACCACAAGGATAGTGTGCGGATACATGCCCAACTATGTCAAGAAGGCGATCAGCAACTCTTCCTACCAGCAGCAGCGCCGCTGTCTGATCAACAAATTTAGTGATGGCACCTGTCCAAGAACGCGTCTGCGGAATGATCTTCTCAAGCAGCTGAAGGAGTGGAGGAATGAGGGAGACAAGATCATCTTAGGCATGGACGCCAATGAACACATATACAAGAAAGGTCTTGGCAAGATGCTTGCGAAGGAGCTGGGCATGGTTGAGGTTGTTGGGGAGTTCACGGGCAAGAAGATTGGTGCCACTTATTTCAGGAACCAGTCCAACAAGCCCATTGATGCTATTTGGGCCACTCCTGATGTCACAGTGGTTGGGGCTTGTATTATGCCTGTGGGTTATGGTGTAGGAGACCATCGAATGTTTATTGTGGATTTTCTCACTTCCTCTCTGGTGGGCTCCAACCCTCCTTCCATTGTCCGCTCTCAAGCCAGAAGGCTCAACACTAAGATCCCAGGGGTGGAAGACAACTACTTGAGGGTTCTGGAAGAGCTGGTGTGCAAGCATGATTTGGTGGGAAGACTAATCAGCGTCACAAAGTCTGATGCCCCTGCCCCTGTCATAAAAATTGGCATGGATAAGGTGGATAAGTCTGTCACAGCGTGCATGGTCAAAGCAGAGAAGAAGTGCAGGCGCATCAAGTCTGGCAGAATCCCATTTTCTCCTGAGTCTTCTGTTTGGATCCGCAGGTGTCAAGTCTACAGGTCTGCGCTGAGATATCATGCAGGCAAGGTGCGGAACAAGGGCAATCTAAAGAGGGCGGCAAGGAGATGCGGCATTCAGCGTGTGTTGTGTTTACCCATCAAGGTTTTGAGAGAGCGCCTCAAATTTGCAAAAAACAAATGCAAATATTTCCGCAAGCACGGTGGCCGATACAGAAGGAAGCACCTCAACAACCGCCTTTCCGCCGCGAGGGACAGGCAAGATGAGGAGACTGAGAAGAGAGTGTTGGACATCATCCGCTTGGAGAAGGAGAGATCTCGTTGGAGACGCTACAAGTACGCGATGAACAAGCCCAGAGGAAGGAGCGCAAGAGTGGTCCAAGCCACTGATGAGGATGGTCAGATTGTTGAGTTCCAGGGTCAGAACAAGGTGGAGGATGAAATTTGGGACAGAATCCACAGAACCAGATTTTTTGGAAGTGAGTCTGCCCCAGTTTGCAATGGCAGAATGAGAGGAGAGTTTGGGTACAAAGCAAATACTGCTGCTGCCGAGAGGGTTCTGCAAGGGACGTATGTTTTTCCTGCTGGAATTCACGAGGGTACCAGAGAAATATTTGAAGAGTGTGCGAGGTTGAGGAAACTCATTCCCAAAGATTCAATCTCACACATCTATTCTCCTGAGCACTTCAAGAACTCCTGGAAGGGCGTCAATGAGAGGATCTCCTCCTCACCCTCTACAAGGCATTTTGGTCACTACATTGCCTCGTCTAAGTCTGATCTCTTGTCCAACATTCATGCCTTGATCATAACCACCGCCAACAAACATGGCATTACTTTGGAAAGGTGGCTGCATGGTTTGTCATGCATGCTGGAGAAGAAACCAGGAGTCTCCCTGATAGAAAAGCTCAGAGCTATTGTGCTCTTGGAAGCAGATTACAACAAGGCCATCAAAGAGATGTTTGGAATGAGAATGTTGATGCTCGCACGTGAGCATGGCCTCATGCCAGATGAGATTTTCAGCGAGAGAGGCCGCACATCTGACGATGGGGCTTTGGCTAAGGTGTTGATCTATGACATAAGCAGGCAGGCCAGAGCCCCCGCTTCAATTGCCTCTGCAGATGCACAGAACTGTTATGACAGCATCGCACACGCTGTTGCCTCGATCATCTTTCAGGCCCTTGGCGTTCCCATTGGCGCAATTGAGTCCATGCTTGAGACCGTTGAAAACATGAAATATTTTTTGAGAACTGCTTATGGTGACTCAAAGCGCTATGCTGGGAGCAGGATTCGTGTGAAATTTCAAGGGATGTGCCAGGGGAGCGGTGCAGCGGCGGCTGGTTTTTGTGCAGTGAGCGTGGTCATCTTGCGTGCCCATCAGAGGAAAGGACACGCCGCAACCTTTGTTTGTCCAATCTCCAAGCACGAGGCCAAATTGTCATCAATCATTTTTGTGGATGACACGGACCTCATCCACATCAACTTGGCTGGTGATGAGGAGGTGGATGATGTTCACGTGGCAATGCAATCCAGCATCAACAGCTGGGGTGAACTTCTGATTGCTTCTGGTGGCAGGCTCAATCCCGACAAATGCTTTGCATACTTGATGTCTTATGTTTGGAATTCCCAAGGAAGATGGAAATATTCTCCAAATGAGGACAATGAGGAGTATGGCTTCGCTGTGCCCATGCCAGATGGCACATCTGTTCCAATCAGACATCTGGGAGTAGACCACCCCGAGGAGACACTTGGCGTGTTTTCTTGCCCATCAGGAGATCAGTCCTCTCTCATCAAAAAGATGCAGGACAAGGCTGATGAATGGATTGGCAGAGCCAAGGACAGCCACCTGGGGAGAAGGGACATTTGGTTCCTTGTTGAGCGCCAGCTCTGGATGGGTCTCAAATACGGGTTGTGCTGTCATTCCTCCGAGTGGAAAGTCATGGAGGGCATCCTGCACAAGCAATGGCACCAATTGGTCCCCATGGGCGGCGTGATTCGTTCCGCTCCTGCCTCTCTACGTCAGTTAGATGCTGGATTCTTTGGAATAGGTTGTCCTCATGTTGGGGTGGAATGCTTCGTTGAACAGATCAACAAAATGCTGATGCATTATGGCTGCTCTTCCAGTGTTGGCTTCGGCTTCAAAGTCTCAGTGGAATACATGATCCTGGAGCTGGGCGTGGCTTTCCAACCCTTTCAAGCCTCATACAAGAAATATTCCAAGCGGCTCACTAAATGCTGGCTCAAGTCCCTCTGGGAGAAAGGCCAAAGGTTTGGAGTCCAAATATTACTTAACCTCAAGGAAGATGGCATTGAGATGCCTAGATCCGGGGACAAATGGATCATGTTAGAATTTGAGAGGATAGGCTGCTGTGGCGACGTTCTAGAACGTTTGAATCGAGTGAGGTTGTACATGCATGTGTTGTTCCTGTCTGATGTCTTGGGAGCCAATGGAAAAAACCTGGACAAGCAGTACCTGTCCAAGCGGAGTTTGGAAGAGAAATGGTCCCGTGCCAACTTCCCCAATGAGCGCCCCCCGCGCAGAGACTTTCTTTTGTGGGAAAGGACAGTCAGACAGTTAGTTCCCAGCACGGGGATCAATGACAGGCTGGGTCCCTTGACAATGTCTGGCCACAAGCTGTGGCCTTGGAGATTTGATTTTGAAAGGCGCACGCTCACCCACATCAAAGGCCCCGTGATGGATGTCTACAAACCATCCCAGCTCCCACGCTACCAGAACGTCAGGAACAGATACACGCGCTTGCTTGTTGATCAGCCAGTAGAAGTTTCTGGAGTCATCTGCACTATCAGGACAGTGGCTCCTGCTGTAGTTGCAGTGGTGTCTACTACCACTGAGCCGCCTCCCAAGGCGGTGCCAGAATGCTTCATGGACGTTTTGGAGGAATGGGGGTGTCTCTGGATGTGGGACTCAATCAGGATGACTGGAACTGATGGGTGGTTGGAGGCCTCTATAAAAGAGGGAACTCTTTGTGCGGTCACAGATGGCTCTTACATCAGAGAGATCGCACCGGATCTGTGCTCAGCTGCCCTAGTGCTGGAATGCTCAAAGGGGAGAGGCAGAATTATTTGCTCCTTCCCTGAACAATCTTTGTGCGCCAATGCATACAGGGCTGAACTTCTTGGACTCATGGCTGTTCATTTGATGTTACTTGCCACAAGCAGAGCTGTCAAGAGTCTGACAGGGCATGTTAAGATTTTCTCTGACTGCTTGGGTGCCCTGGGCAGAGTGCTCCATCTTCCCCACTCCAGGATTCCATCCAAGTGTAAACACGCTGACATACTCAAGAACATCATGATAAATTGCAAGAAGCTCCCTTTCTCTCTGGAATACCTCCACGTGCGGGCTCATCAAGACGACGATGTCAACTATGGTGAATTGATCCGGCCTGCCCAACTAAATTGCTGGGCGGACTATGCTGCAAAGACGGTCATTTGGGGCAGGATGGGGCTTGATCCTTTGCCCCAAAAGCCCTTTCCCCTTGAACCCATTACAGCCTGGGTTGGGGGTCACAAGCTCACCCCAGACACCAGTTCTGAGTTGCGATTTTGGGTGCACAGGCAGATGGCAAGGGAGGTGTTCGTGGAACTCAAGATTTTGGATGGCGATGCCTTCGACGAGGTGGCATGGAGGCAGGTGTTCAACACGCTGCATGACTTACCTAGACTTTTCCAAATTTGGGCCTGCAAGCAAGTCACAAACACAGCGGCGACCAACAAGAGAGAGCACCAAATCAAGAAGCGCAAGAAGATTTACCACGACCCCAGATGCCCCAGCTGCAACTTTGCCATCGAAACTTGCGAACACGTCTTGAGCTGCCGTGAGGCTGGACGGGTGGACTGCTTGCAGAAGTCAATTGATGCATTGGAGGAGTGGCTTGAGGAGTCTTACACAGAACACGTCTTGAAGGAGTGCATTTTGAAGTTTGCTCGTGGCAGGGGAGGCACTTCCATGGTCCAGGCCGCCGTAGAACATGGCCAGGCTTACCGCAGAATGGCCGAGTCTCAAGACTTCATTGGATGGAGGAGATTCATGGAAGGCATGATCTCAAAAGAAATGGTTGAAATTCAGCGAGAACATTGTGGCTTGGACGACACAGAAATCACCGCTGACCAATGGGCCCAGGGCCTCATCACCAAACTTCTGGAAATTACTCATGGCCAGTGGTTGTACAGAAACGTCCATGTGCACGACAAGGTCACTGGCACATTGGTAACCCGCCGCAAAGAGGAGTTGAAGGAAGCTATAGTGGATCAACTGTACATTGGGGAAGAAGGTTTAGCGGAGGAGGACAAGTACCTGCTGGAAATTAATTTGGAGGATCTAGAGCACACATCTGGCGTCAAGCAGCACTATTGGCTGTTGGCAATTCGCGCCGCCCGCAGGTGGCAGGAGTTACAGGCGATGGAGGAGGGAGGAGAAGCTGTGCATGACTTAGCAAATGAGGGAAGGGCATCAGAATAATCCCAAAGCCTTAAAGGCACCTTGACGGCTTTCAATAGCTGTTAGTTCCCTGGAGAAATCTGGATGGGGAGAGCCCTCCCTTTGCGCGCTAGTCGTTGCAACGCTGTCGGTTTTACATCCTCGGCGTATGAAGACCTGAATTCCTATAGTAGTGTCTGGGTAGTTAATCATTTACCTAATTTCCTAAGTTGACTGACTGATAAGAAGGTGTTGTTACTGATATGTTTTTTGTCAGTACAAACTGGTCTGGCCACAGATGGCAAATGCAGTGATTCCTTCTCACGCCCTTAGTTTTGCTTCGTTTGTCCCCATTCCTTTTGCAGTGTCTTCAGACACTCAAAACAAAGAGATCTGTCTATGGGATTGAGCCGAAGGTGATTTCTTGGACAAGGCGAATTTTGGCGAGCTGGGATGTCGAGGTACGTATTCAAACTATATTCTTAGCTAATGACGTATGATGATAACGATGCACGTATCCAAACAATTTTGATTACTAATAGCGGGAAACGATGAAAGACTTAAAAAACTCCTCGAACCGATTATTCTTTGGTCAGTCGCGTGTAATTTAACAATGTCGTCTCTTTCTGCCGTTTTTTCTTGAAGATAATATTAGTATAATAGTTCCTACATTATGCTATGTATTTCTAACTCACTAAACCGCTTGCTCAATTCTCAAGACGAGAAAGACCCCAAGCGGCTAGTAACAATCAATTTTAGAGGGGAATCCGAATCTGAGTTTGACAATTTTTTGACCTGGGAAGAAGAAAGTTTGTATGTGACAGTGCTTTCCCTGCCAAAAATAAAATTTCGTCGAACCCGGATTCGGATTCCTCGCAACATTCTGCACAGGATACATTTCTGAAATTTCATTTTTGGCTAACGGAAAGTGCTTTTTTATGTGAATTGCTATTGCCATGAGTGGCCAGACCAGCTTGTACCAGC
>JALLOW010000103.1:0-18393 GCA_036939715.1 Shionodiscus oestrupii
TCTCTCTCTCTCTCTCTCTCTCTCTCTCTCTCTCTCTCTCTCTCTCTCTCCTCTCTCTTTTGCGACCTGACACCCATTCTATCTCCGGATCTAGACAAATTTGATGACGTAGATAAGCCGCTCATTGTGTTTGAAGCAGAAGCAGGGGCCTCCGTTGAAGTCAGCGCCGTGTTTGTAACCATAGGAGTGCGGGGTGGAGTAAAAGTTAGGGTGGAGATCGATGTGAGTCTTTCTCTCAACCCTCTTAGTGACCGCCTTGGTCTTGATGTGAATGATCAACACACTGTGATTGCTCTGTTTGTCCGCCTTGCTGTCCAAGCTTTATGACCCCTTCCCAAACACATCAGGGGGACTTGTGCGACCATTTGAGCTGCTTGCAATCTCGTGAGTTATCCTGTCCGTTAGATGGAACAAGGCATTTGCATTATGTGACTTTGTTTTCCCGGCTAATCCCTTGTTTGTGTCCTGATCAATAGCCTCAATCCAATCGACTGGTTTGAAGTGACATTAACAAGTGAGTGCTTGTTGTGTTTGCGCCCGCATCATGTGTCGCGGGGAGTCTAACACCTGTCTCTACTCCAGTGAGCGTCAGCATCTCATTTTACATTGAAGTTGGAATCAAGGTGGGCTTCTTCAAGATCACGATTTTCGAGTTGAGACAAGAGTTCGAAATAGTCATCCTTGGGCCCTTGAAGTACACCCCAACAATGTTTGATCCAGTCGGAAACCTCAACAAAGACACGGGCAAATTGACGGTCTTTCTTGAGGACGACAAGGACATGATCTGCGAGAGCAAGGAGGGTGAGGTATCGAAGGAAAGAATTCAATGTTGGGAAGATGATCCGTCGAAGGATAATCCAATCATTATGACGTTCTTGGAAGTGTCATCCCTTGATGTACCCTTGGACTCCAGGAGGATGCAAGAATTGGGTGACACAGATCAACGACGCTTGCAGACTGCCAATGGTGCGCTGCAATTAATTTGCGTGAAGTCGACTGCCCATGTGAGTAAATTTTTGGAAGAGTTTAAACCTCCACTCAAGTTTCACTGTCTATATATTTTACAAACATTTTCCTCCTCCGACATCTCCTTAGATGGGGGGAGCTAGCAACCTGGTACTGAACTATCAGTCCTGCAAAATTAGCTCGGATGAAATTTATATTGGAGGAGACAGCGTTATTGGTGTAGGACCGACCATATTTACTGAATCTCTTGTCGAGGCAACAGTTAAGATGCCCACCCCACCTCAAGATTTTCTGCTAACCACCGTCGGGTCTGACTGCGATGCAACCTGGACGCTTGATGGTGCCACGGATATTCTCATCAAGGGAAATGAACTCCAAAACAGATGCATCGTTAACGCCACAGGCACTCACAGTAAATCACTCTCTCTTACAATTGACTTTGGGATGGACTCACACAGGACCTGCGAAGGGGGCCACGATGTCGAACTGAATAAAGACACAGTGCTCCTGAATGGTGATCGAAATAGAGTAACATTCAGTGACTCTTTCAAAAAGATCTACCTCGTTATGAGCAACTGTAATGATACAGTGAAGGTCTTGGAGACATTCCAAGATACAGTGAGCGTAGAAATTTTGACCGGGGAAGGAGACGACGTGGTCGAAATTGGAACTAATGGCACGGCGTTTGAAACCAAAATCCATGCTCCTTTTTCTGTAGACACCGGCAAAGGATCAGGAGATCGAGTGATAATTCAAGATGGCGACTCTCCTCCTGGCAAGAATCAGGAAGTCACACCAACTGTGATCAGCGGTATACATGCATCTCAAAACAACACAATTGCCTACAGTGGAGTGGAACACTTGGACATCAACGTCGGACGCGGCAATGTGAAAGTTTCCTCAACTTGGAAAGATTCGACTCTTAAGATAGCATGCAACAAGCAGTCCTCTGTCAACGTGACCACGACTCAGGGACTTTTGATTATTCAGGGTTCGCCCGAGAATGATAAGATAAGCATCTTGGGGCTTGGCGCCGATGCACAAGTTCGAGGCGAGAAAGGAAATGACGCATTGACTGTAAACGGCCGGTCATCCGAAGGAGCCTCTAACAACCTAAATGGAACATCTCTTTTGTGGGATGGGGGACCTGGCAACGATAAGCTAGAACTCTTCCTTGTGTCAGAGGGAATCACAAACCTTGACATGGCTGGGGACAACGACGGGATAAACAGAGCTTATGTACACTGTCCAGATATCGCCTGCACAATTCTAAGTCGGCAAAATTTCCTAGCCAACATCCAGGATCATGAAGATCCAGCAACTAGCATTGAGAGGTTGAATGTTGATAGCGGTACTTCTCTTACAAGGTTGCTATTACATCTCCACGAAGGCAATAACAGTGTCTATTTTGATGACACCATTGGGACCATGGACGTGTTTGGAGGTGGAGATGCTGACAATTTCTACATTGGCCAAATGTTCCACGACGAACGCAATGAAGCATACGGAGTTTCACTAGACGACCCAGTCAAAACGACCTTGACAACAAAGGGCTATCTGTCCGATGGCTGTAGCAATCCGGTAACTATCAATGGAGGAGGCGGCAACGATTTTTTTGACATTCTGCGAAATAAGTGTGTTTTAGATCTCAATGGGGAAAGTGGGAACGATGAATTTACAGTTCGGTCATTCATTCAAGTGGTGGGTCCTGGGGGAGAGCTTAGCTATGACACCGAGAACGTAACTCTGAAAGGGGGAGAAACAGATTGCAGTGACACAGGTCCCGATGGCTGTGTCTCCGGTGGCGATGATCTCTTCAACGTTGCCCCACCTGAAAGTCCTCCCGATGACACGCCTGATTATGTTGTGAATTCCTTAGTGGACGTTGATGGTGGAACAGGGAAAAATCGTTTGACCGTCGTTGGCACAGAGCTTAATGATCTCTATGTGATTCAAGATGGGGGAATCTTTGGAGGTGGCCTGTCTATAAAGTTCACAAACATTGCCTTTTTGGATGCTGCGGGCATGGAGGGGGACGATAATTTTGTTGTGTTGTCTACTGGTCCCTCTGTTCTGCTTTCGCTCTATGGAGGTGAGCCGAAGTCAGACGCGCAGACTGTTAGCCATTTCTCATTTTTTGCCAGTTCAAAGACAGCGATCCACTGATTCTGTTTATGCAACTTGCTAGGTCTTGGGTCGGACACATTCGAAATCACTCCAAGGGATGTCAAACCCGCCATATCCATGAATCTAAGAGGCCACAGAGGCATCATTGAGCATGTCGTGTCCTCAACCGATTCCGACTATGATGGATTGAGGATCAGAGGCATCCAAGTTAACGTGCTGGACAACGACGATCGCGGGTATGTGTCTGTGGCAGACCAAACAAAGGGTTATCACCTCATGAGTGAAGACGAAGACTTTGGAAACTTTAGCTTCCAGATCTTTCCAACACGTCTCCCAGAAAGTGTTGTTACGGTAAGGACTGGCTTGACTCAAACATTGAAAATAAAAAACTAGATCTTTTGTTCTCTCATGACTGTGTTACCTTCTTTGCAGGTGAATGTCGTTGCACCAGGTGCCCGAGACAACACGACGCTGCTCACAGTGAATGGAAAAGATGCGGCAATCTTAACATTTGAGAAGGACGACATGGCACCGCAAGTGGTTCACGTGAGATACAATCCGCAAACAGAAAAACTCAGTGTGACGGATGTAAACCTGATGCTGAAAATCCTGATAGACGTCGAGTGAGTTTGCCCATGTTTTGTTTGAGTCAATCTGCTTTCATCGAACAGTCCAACTTCTAACATTATTCCATTTCAATAGCGGGAATAAAACCCAAGATGACCATTTCATGTTTGGTCAGTCACTTCTACCAGTAGACATCAAGTTGATGCCCTCAGTAAACAACACCAATGGCGCAAAAGCTGTGGTAATTCACGAACAACCAAATGGGACATCTGTCGCAGAAGGCCCCTTTGGATTTGGGTTCTCTTCCAGCTATGACGTTTATCTTCGTCCGTGTTCGCCTGACCTTCGTGAAGTCGTGGAAGTGTCCTTAGAAGTGTCCGTTCCTGATCAGATCGTACTCACTCCTTCAATGCTACATGGGGCTGACTTTGATACGATACATTGTCGTGCCACAATCAATGTGTCTCCCGTTGACGACCAGGTGGGAGAAGGAGACCATTTTGCCACTGTCCAGCATGTCGTGAGGGACAAAAACACACGCCAGGATATCCTTCTCTCTGATGGCAGTCCTCTCCTTGCAGCAAGCGTATTGGTCAAAATTTATGATGACGACATGGCAGGGGTGATCATCGAGGAGTCTAATGGCATCACTGCAACAGCAGAGATAAGGGATGAGGACAAGGGTTTGCTGATGAACGATTTATATGAGGATGAGTATTACCTTAGGCTCACCAAGGCGCCTGTTGGATCTGTTAACATTACTCTGAATAGCACTCCGGTTGCAGCTGACAAAGGGTCTGCAAAAAGGGTGCAAGTCTTGGTGAACGACAATGAAGATGATGTTTTGACATTTGATGCCACGAATTGGTCCACAACAGTGAAGGTGACGGTGAAAGCTATCGATGACGGTGAGTGTCTGTGTTCTGTATCCATGTGAGCAATTTGTAGTCAGGATTTGATACTGATACTAGATAACATGAACCCCAGATGTAACAGAGGGTGTGGAATACATGAACTTTGCATCGCAGCCATCCAACCTTGGCCTGATTCAGGGACCAATATCTGTGTTTGGCGCTGACTCTCCCTTCGTGCCCCCCCTACAAAAACCAGTCATGCTTCCGAACGAGAGTAGTGAGTTTCTAGACATCCACTCTTCAAACATTTTGTGCAGTGTTTGCCATGCGTGCTGCTCACAAAATTTGCAGACCCTGAATTCTTTGTAGTACCGCCAAATGTGATCATTGATACGTCGACCCTGTACGTCATCAGTAGCATTGTAAAAAGCTCTGTAATGTCATCTACTGCGCCTACCTGTATTATGTCATTTACGTCAATAGTTGCTCGGATTAACACATCTAACAATTTTCTTTTAATTTCTTTTCACAGTTATGTCTATGAAGAGAAGCAGATCGACACCTTGATATTCAATAACTTGGACATGCGTCGAAGTAATGCCTCATTTGGAACATTGTTTGCCGAATCGTTTGTTGGAATGGAAATGCTCAGCCGGGTCAGCATTTTAGGCGAGGGTCCGTTCAGTGGGATTTCATACAACAAATGCGAATTTGTTTATTTCAACCTGGGTATGTGTCTTGCCTCAAACGGGTTCCTTGCAAAACTAGTCCTGTAGTTTCGTCATGGCATCATGTGCTGACTTTATTGACCTAAATCTTGCTCAGGTGATGACATCGACGCAATCACGGTGGAAAACACATCAGAGGCAATCCACGTGTTGAACATGGGCAACGGAAACGACAAGGTAGTAGCAAAAAGTCTGTCAGGGCCACTTCTTGTCCAGGGTGGTGATGGAAATGACACTGTTACTGTTGCATCCGATGAAAACAAGGTGGATCCAATCGATGCCCTCCTTGCTTTTAATGGAGACCGCGGGCAAGATTTTCTGCTCTTCGATAATTCCGGTGACAGAGACGGGCTTGATAGTGTTGTGAATATTAGTCGTCTTGTTGTGGAAGTATTTAGCATGGAGGCGCCTGACCTCGAAGCAGCCGACACGGGAACCACTCCCATCCTCAACAACAAGACCACTCCCATCCTACCCCGTGACTCCTACGTTGTCACTGTCCGAGCCAAGACAGGTGGGAGTTTCATCCTGAGTCTGGATGATCCCTCTACGAATACCACAGATCTGATGTCGTCAAACCAGATTGAATTTCCGGCCAATGCAGAGACTATAAAAAACGAGCTTAATTCAATGCTCATTCCTGACTCCGAATCTTGCGGTCAGCTCAACAGTTCAACCTGTTCGGATTCAGTGTTTGTTTGGCAAATGTTCTCCAGTGAAATTGCAACTGGATGGCGGCAAACTTGGATTATTATGTTTATTGGACAGAGGCTGAACTCTGGAATCTCTCTCTCGCTCAACACTGCTGGACTCAATAACTTTCATGGAGAAATATTCAACAACAACACCAATGATGTCATCATGAAGAGCAGCGATGTTGCCTATGCGAATGTGGATTTCATGAGTATCAAAATGGGGGAGATGGCCACGGTTGTCAACGTACGTGGGACATCCGCCGAGACAACTATTCATACGCAAGAAAGCGATGACAGTTTTTTCTTGTCCAATGATGCCAATGAAGACGAATATACGGCTGAAAGCCAGGACATTTTGTATGGCATCTTTGACTATATCGAGAGAGATCTCCACTTGGTATCCAAAGGAGGGCGCCACAGGCTTCTCATGTCCGACAAAAATTCTGTCATGTCAAAAGGCACTGATGATCTGGGATACATCGAAATGACCGAATCCAGCCTTGCCAACGTAGCTAGTGGAACTGTCTACTTCGAGGCCGAGGGGGGCTTTGATGACGTTATCCTGTGGCTAGGAGAGGGGAATGATCAATGCATCATACATTCAATCCCTCAAAGCACGGGTACCATGAGAACAACAACAACAGTGCATGCTGGAGGAGGCAATGACACTCTTTTGATTAATTTAGATGCCTCTGATTCCAATGGTTCCACTTTTGTGGCCAATGGACAAGCTGGACATGACATGCTCAACGCTTCTGCCTCGTCCCTTCCCTTAATTCTTTTTGGAGACGGGGTAAGTTGTCTCTCTGTATCACAGCATCCTATGTTAGCTAATTTTTACTCAGTCTGAGATTGGTTCTCATCGGTGCACTAAACAAACCAGGGAAGTGATGTTCTGATTGGTGGCAGTGGTGATTTGTGTCTCGTTTTGCGTTTCGATTGCCGCTCCTCCTCCACCATGGTAGCCCACACTGCTAAACCTTCCTGGGCATGCAGGGGAAGATGTCTTGGTCGGAGATTACGGAAGAGTATTTTGGGTGGACGAGGAGGGGATCGAAGTCGCACGAGCGGGTGGCGGTGGCTATGGTGACGTCACTGACGGTGTTGCACGGAATATATCCAAGATTGAAGTGGTGTACCCTCCGCAAGAAGTAAATGAGGGCGATAGCGGCGACGACTTCATAGAGGGAAATGGAGCCCGAGATGTAATATTTGGGTGCGGTGGCGATTACGGTGAGTCTGCAATGGAAAGGCCGTTGCAAGCATTGGGCTCTGTCTGTGAACTACTCGTGCATGCACTTGATTTTGAATCATATCTTGCCGTGTTTGGTTGATAGATGTGATGTACGGAAACGAAGGTTCGGACTTCCTCTTTGGAGACTTTGCCATACTAGACTATGATGTGTCTGCCCCTAATCTACATGGGGTGCGGTACATCACGTCTACCAATTGTACAGAGGGTGGAGGCACCAACATCCTCCACGGGTAAGTTTATGACTCCCTCGAATACTGTGACTCCTTACTTACGTGACATCCTCACTTACGTGTTGAGCCAATCTTGTAACGATGTCAATTTCATTCCGCTTCATTGCAGCAACGATGGAGACGATCTGCTCTTGGGAGGAGGCACATCTATTGATTACATATATGGCGGAGAGGACAATGACTTAGCAGCTGGTGACTGTGTATTCATTGCATTTGACAAGAACAGCCTCTTATCGAGTGTCACCTCATTTTATGACGACGTCGGGAAGGGTGATGAGTTGCGGATGGGCAATGGTAATGACATTGCAATTGGGGGGATGGGGAATGATGAGGTATGATGCGTGCTACGGCCACGCTGGGATGATTGGTGACGATTCTTCCTTTCCTTCCCTTTCTGTCTCTTTCTGTCTAATTTATTTGATGTTTGTTTGTGTACCTCTTAGGTCTACGGTGATGATGGCGAAGACATTATCGTTGGAGACAATGCCGCTATCACATTTCATCCTTCAAACTCAACCGCGCCCAATCATCTTTGGAGGGCACCAATGGGTATTATCTCCAAGTCTTGTCAGCACGGAGGCGAAGATTTCCTCTACGGTGGTCCAGGAGCAGTTGATTACATGTGAGATGTTGTGCATGCTCGTTTCTGTCCTTACAGATGGATTCGGATTCCCACCGACGCTCCCTCTCCTGCCCCCTTTGTCCTTCCCACCCGCAGCATTGCGGGTGGATATGATGACTATGTGGAGGGGGGTGAGGGCATGGATCTTGTATTTGGCGATCACGGGGATGTAATCCTGTCAAATAGCAAGCCCAACAAGCTTGTTTACGCTACTACTGTGGACCCAGGGTGCACGCCAGGGGCTGACAACATTCAGCTCGGTGAGGGAGATGACATGGCATTTGGTGGGGCCAGTGGAGACATTATATATGGCAATGAAGGCCAAGATGTGATTGTAGGAGATTTTGGATTGTATGATGGAGAGGCGGAAATTTGGCCCAATCGACATCTTGTATCAATTATTGAATATCCTGAATATGGAGGCTCTGACTACTTGGAAGGAAATGAAGGTGACGATTTCATATTAGGGGGAGAAGCAGACGACCACATATTAGGTGGGGACGGCTCGGATGACATCATAGGTAAAATTCTTTGTATTCTGATGCTTATTAAAATGTTGAACCCCTCACGTGACTCTCATCTCACATGAAATTCCTGCTCATCATGAAATTCTTGTTCGTAATGCAATTGTTGTTCTTCATACAATTTAGGAGGCCACAATAAGCGGAATGGCATGGTGGGTAATGACGTTCTCCATGGAAATGAGATGGATGATGTTATTTTGGGAGACAATGGCGACATATTGAGAGAAGCTCTCTCTGTAAAAAGTGATTTTCCTTGGACTTCTTATGTTTGGAAACGCTACCCCTCTCCATTTGAGGATGAAGTCATTCGTGATGTGCGTCGCTATGATGACGACATGGGTGGATCTGATGCAATTTTTGGAGGATCTGGAAATGACATACTCCACGGACAGAGAGGAAATGACGACCTCCATGGCGGACCAGGGCACGATGAGCTATATGGAGGTCTCGGAGAGGATGTTTTGCATGGAGGGGACGGTGACGACATTTTGGTTGGCGACATTGGTTCTGTGAGTTTGTTCTGTTCAGAGTGGTGCTTTGTCTTCATTTGCTGCCGGCTGTTTTCTTGAGTACTGCAAGTTTGTTCCCTTTCTTCTGACTTTTCCCTGCTATCTATAGGCTATCCGCAGGTACCATCATGGGGTACCTCTATCTAAAAATGACAAGCCTGATGTGTGGCACAAGGATATTGTACTGGAAGAAGTAGGGAACATTACATCCATCACGCGCATTTCCAGCAAGATCAGTGGTCAGTCTTTGACAGCTGAGTCACTTTCAGCCACATCTCTCCTGTTTGTTGCAGTTGCGTACGGATCAGATGGCTCCAAGTACATGGATCCGAACACTGGCGAGTGGATTACCGATTTGTTCACATACAAGCTTGAAAAATCATACAATGATCGTCTGTTTGGCGAAGACGGAGATGATGGTACGTAGGAAGTGTCCAAGATGTACTCTTTGTTTTTCGGTTTGATTTCCTGATGGTTGTGCTACCCTCTCCCAGTTTTGATTGGTCAGAGAGGTGCAGATTACTTGGTGACGGGAGGGGGGAACGACTTGGCAATTGGTGATGGCGGAACAAACAAGATTGCCTCTAATCTTGATTTCCCCAGAATCTATCAAATTTATCGTTCGCAAAAGGTTGGCTCATATGCTCCTGATGCCTCAGACTTCGGCTTTCTATTCATGAACGACTTTGACCTGTATTCAGCACCACATCGCGTTGTTGATGCCCAAGCCTCTATAATTGACAGTTAGTAACCTTGTTGCCACTCTTTGATTTGTGGCTGTCGATGAGGATTCTGACTTTCTTTTTTTTCTTTGTTTTGTTTTGCTTGTCCCCTGTTAACGAAGAGTTGGTAACCACTGACGATGTATCGACCGACTCACATGTGTTGAGGGATATGCTTGGGATCGATGGCAGCATAAATACTATGGGCTATTACTGCATGCATCCCATTTTCCGTGTCATTCCCAGTTTTGTCAGCGAGACAAGCATGCTACATGACGGGGACACAATAATATCAGACACTGGTGCTGATTTCCTCATTGGAGACGATATACGGGGCTATAGCGCTTTTGATTTGTCCCAGTTTCCAGCTGTTAACACGGCTCGTACAGAGATTGATGCTTTGATTAATGATCTCTCGGTGAGACTGAGTACAATGGAATATGACTCCATTCATCATGCTGCTCAAGACAGTGAAACTAGAAGCTTCGACACAAAGGAGTATGAGCTAAATGTCGGGTGTGACAACATCACAACCAGTGAAAGTTCGTCCGCATTCGTTACAGGAGATACGTTGACAATCATTGGGAGGACATTTTTAGGGTCGTATTTCGAAGATGCACTTGAGCAGGTATGTAATTGTTGTGCTCCTTGTTAGCACTGACCCTATTATCCTCTAAGCATCTCTTCTTTTGCTAAAAACCCTGGTCACCAACAAGATCCCTCAAACCCTTGAGCGGATTCAGGATGTGAAACACGCGCTGGTGGTATTTCATGTCGCTCTGTATGAAATACACTTGAACCTACTCAAGCGATCCCTGGGCAGCGACACGCCTCCTGCTGCAGATCAATCATTTCCCAGCTATCCAAACAACCAGAACAATGGCGAGTTTGAAGTGCATCAGGTACCAAGCCATCTTCTCACAATGGCAAATGATGTCATATCTTCCAAGGGAAACGATACTGTCGTGGGTGATTCTGCGGCTCTTTTCATTCAAATTGACAATGAATCCGAGGACTTCGAGTTTGCGGAGCTGGATGGCCAATCTGCACGGGGCTTAAATGTAATCCTATCCAGAATCACGAAGGAAAGACAGGATGAGATAGATGTACAGGCAAAGAGGCTTGATATTACAGAGCGTCTCTCCAATTTGGATTTTTCAAGGTTGCTCTTCGCAGATGTCCCATTCTATCTCTTCATTGGCAATGATGACATCAATCTCGAAGGCCAAGCACTTGCGGTTGGCGATTTTGCAACAATGGGAGTTATCTTGAGCGATGAATTGAACCCCAGAGACCTTCCATGCCCAGGAAACTGTCTGCGCAACTACGTGGCATCCATTGGAAACCTCCGCACAAAACCATCCATGGAATCTTTTTTGCCACGACTGGCGTTATATGAAATGGACTTCTTCTACCAGAGGTTCGACATCACCACAGCAAAGAGTGTTGAGCCCGTGTTCCATGGCGACGTGTTTGCTACATCGAACACCAATTTTATTTTTGGAGACTATCTTAATACTGTATCGCTTGAATTCCTAAATGGAGATGGCAACATTCAAAATGTCTACGTTTATGGAGATAAAATGTACGACAATTATGAATGGATGGCAGAGCCACTTATTTCTCGTACTGCCAGTGCTTACTACCAGGGTCAAATTCTTGACTGGGCGCCAGACACTGTTGTTGTCAGTGCCAAAGAACACAAACCATATTGGCAGAGTCAAAAATCTAGCGCAAGTGATGCCGTCATTGGCCAAGTTCAAGATGTGATCCTTGAAAACCCGTACGTTGAACAGACACTGAGAAGACTCTTCTATGAGCAAGGCACCGCAAAAAAGCTCATGCTCGATATGTATCTGTACTCTCTCCCGTATGACGTTTCAAAACATGTCAATTTGGGTCCTCCCTGTTCGTTCACGAGGAATATTTTCGTGTCGTCCAATTTTGTTTCATCCGACTTCAGCACAAGAAATTGGGCCGCAATTGGCTTGTTGACTCCCAACTCGGACGCGCATGGTCTTTCTCCCAGTCCCACTGTTACAGCTCAGCCTTCATCCCTACTCGGCTCTTCTTGGTATCCTAAATGGGATGAAATGGCTTGTTCTAAAGACGGCCATCAAAAGCCCTACATGGAACATGGCTTGGTAGAATATTTATTCTCTAGTGCAGAAGCCTGCTGTGACAAGCATTTTAAATCGGATATCCAGAAGTGCCGCAAGAAGGTGAACGAACGTCGCAAATCAGCATTAATGTTATGTATGACCAACTAACATGCACTTTGCTTCTCCAGTCGCTCGGTATACCGATGTGGTACCCAACATTTGACCCTGGACAGGGTGGCTGTATAAACGATGGATTAGAACCAACGTATCTGAAACAATTCAGGACGTATCTTTTTGATTCTCAAGAAAGTTGCTGTGCGAACTACTTTCCCCTGACCGTACAAAATTGCATCAATCCAAATGTAGTGAAAGATCCGTGTACAGAAGAGTTTGAAATTTCTGTGAGTGACTTTCTGTGCCACATGTTGCACCTTGTGAACTTCTTTTGACCTTCTCTTCTCCAGTATTGGGGGTCATACAACGAGAACTTCTTGTTGGAGCCAGAAGTTGGTTATTATCCTTCCTGTAAGTGTGTCAATGAAGTCTCTATTCATCAGTCCTTGTCTTTTCTGACCGATCGACATCACGCCTACCATGGCTATAAATGGCGTGATTATCCAGTCTCTGATGACCGATACTGCGTGAACGATGGGTCAGCTCCTGCACACATGATACGGAGTCCAATGCATTGGAAGAGACATTCAAGAGTGGAATGTTGTTACAGGTGAGAAAATGAAAGACATTCTCATGAAGATCAATTATTAGAGTAGTATTGACCTTCTTCGTGTTGTACATAGTTACTATCAATCCGAAATCAGGGAATGTGAGATTGCGCGTAATGTTCAATGCCACTGTATGTTGCTTATATTGATATTACACTGACATTTTCTCCCGTTTTCGTGACTTCAAAAGGTATGGGTGAGGCAAATGATGCAGGGGGGGCGATTGAGCTTCCTCGTTGTATTCAGCCACCTCAGGTAAGGACAGACTTTGGAAATCCTAATTTGCAACTCTTCATTAGTCCAGAAACTTTTCTCCTGATCGTTGTAATGATGATATTGTTATAACCTTTGCTCTATTTCCAAAGCTCTCTGGGAAATGGTATGTGAATGATATTGTGACAAAAGGAATATACGAGTGCGTCAAGGAATGCGCAGGACAAAGTCCGTGCAATGGAAGGGCTCCTTTGAGATTGGAGCTGTACGACACATTTGCTGAGTGTTGCCATGAGCGCACATGGTGGAAGCCAAGCTGTGTGTCTTCTTTGCCGGGTATCATTGAACCTGGAACATCGGCGTTGCGTATCGCACCCCATTTCACCAGTATCAAAAATGTGAACCTCTCATGGGGGTCTGTAATTGAAACGTCGGCTGGCTCTGGGTCATCTAAATGTTCTGATTCATTTTGGGACACCTATCAGCACTGGGACGTTGGTTACTATCCCGTTTGTGAGTTCCTTGTCAACATGAGTGTGTTACTTGATCACAATAAATTTGTTTGCTAAACTTTTTTCAAACCCGACAGTCAAGCATAGTGTTGGAAAGTACTGTACCAACGACAAAAGTGCACTTGATCTACTAACTCCCTCAGGACCCGAGTCAGAATATTGGGAAGATAAGACCCTTGCCGAATGCTGCATGAGTAACTTTCCATGGCCGGAAGCTTTCAGATTGTGTGTAGGAGACCGAGTGGATGGTGTTACTCTACCCCCATGTTCACCATCACCTTGGGGGCAGTTATCTAACAAATGGTACCATCTTCAAGACAGTGGGGAGTGTGTGAGGGAATGTTATGTAGGAGACTCATGTTATGGTCAAGCACCGCCAGAAGACAATGAAATCATGCTCTATGACACATTTGATGAATGCTGCGAGACTCATCTGAGCTTGCTTGAGAACAGTCCATGTCCAAAATGTGCAGAATCTTATTGGGAAGAATACTTTTTGCTGCCAGCCGCAAGAGGTTTCTATCCTATCTGTAAGTACAGCACATGTCATGATGCATCTACTTAGCCTTTGTTCATTAACTCACCTATGTGATCCTGCTCGGCGCACCACCAGTCAACGGCAACGGACAGTATTGTATTAATGAGGATACTATTGTAGATGATGCCTTGGTACCTTTTGCAGAGGCATGGAAGTACACGACCTTGGCTGAATGCTGCTACACAAATTTTCTTCATCTGTATGAAACATGCATGGGTGATTCGTTTGATAAAGAAACAGATTTCATTCCTTGCACACCTCCCCCAGAGCTGTCCGGATTATGGTACATAAATCATCTTGATTGGAAAGATGCCTCATGCGTACAGGAGTGTGAAGTCGGCGACTCATGTAACGGACGGGCTTCCCATGATAAAGTTCTATACCTCACGTATGAAGACTGCTGTTCTACTCATCTCTGGTGGCTGGAGAATAGCTCATGTGCGGCCTGCTCAGAAAACTTTTGGGAAACATATTTTGCAACAGACCCTCCCCCGACAAAGGGTTACTATCCTATTTGTGAGCCTATTCCTGCGAAACTATACGTCTTGAATTGTTGTAGTTGTCTCACTTTGCTTGCTCTTTGTCAATAATCAGGGCTTGGTTCAGATGGAGAGGAGTATGTCTGTTCCACTGACACGTCAGCAGGGGCGTTGATCCCATCCAATGAGTCATGGCAGTATAAGACACATGCTGAGTGCTGTTACGAAAATTTTCACTGGATTAAGAACTGGTTGATTCAATGTATGGAGAGCGATTTTTCTCTAGAAAATGGTCTCCCGTGCATGGATCCCCCTGAGCTATCCAATGACTGGTACGTAAAGAACGAACAGGAATGTGTGAAGGAATGCGACACAGGTGAAGCATGTGATGGACGGGCCCCAAACAATACAGTCTTCTTCTCTTCTCTTGATGAGTGTTGCTCAAATCTTAGCATGATTGAAAACAGTGGATGCCCTGGAATTGTAGATAATCACTGATAACTAGTGCAATCACTAGTGTCCTTGCTGTTGCCAATTCCTTGAGATGGCAGATGTGAAGTGTTGGATTAACTTTTGATTCTTAGTGTAAAGTGTTGGATTAATTTTAGACTCTTTATGGCAAACGCTTCAGCTTAATCTTAAAGCTTTTTACCGTATTAGCACAGACATTATCTGCACAAAACTATTAACCTATTTCACAGCTACCCTGCTATAGTTCGGGATGCATTAGTATATATCTATATTATTAAAAGGATAATGATAGGTGTGATGGGCCACTTCGAAGGGCACACGCGGCATCACGTGGCCCGCGAGCGGCATCGCGTACAGCCTATGCGTAAGAAAACATCACTACTCATGCGACCAACCTGTATTTTTGTCACGGTTGACTGCCAGGGGTGGATGTTACATTTCAAATTGAGGTAGCAATGAAAAAACTTCAAGAAATCTTCACATCCGACACTTCTGTTGGTGACGCATTGATGGATTCGACAGCGCTGAGAATTGATACTTGGGGTGCTTACGAACTGATGATAGCTGATCCTGTGACCTACAATGTAACACTCGGCGGGCAAACACTTGGGCTACGTGATTCATTCCTCGGCTTGTCTGCGGAACTAAGGAGTCTGCGGAACTGAGGAGCCAAGACGTCTTCTTTTCTTCTGTTGCAGACATGGTTGATGGGTTGGCGAACGTGTCAAACTTGTAGCCAAGCTTATTGCCGCCTCTTGACGTGGAACTACTGTTTGAGTTGAATGCTGGCGACGTACAGCTGTCGTCAGTTGTGCGCATTGAAAGCCCGAACATGGCAGACGGCTTTGATAAAGACTTTGATGTAGAACTCGATATATTCATTGATGACTATGGCATGGGGACTCTGTTTGGCAACTTGACAGATATCCTTACAGTCATTTAAGAGTATGGGTCCGAATTGACAGCTGGAAATTTGCCCAAAGCTGTTGAAGGATTGGTGGGAGTTATTGAAGATGTGAGCAAATTTCGGCTGGTCTCACCCAATTCATAAACTTGACGTCAAGAGGTAAAAGCGCCTGTAAAATCCACTGGTATCATTGTTTCCTTGGTCCTTTGAATTAGAGATCTCACTGTTTGATCCCAACTCCTGCTGATTCCATTGAGTACATTGATACCACCGCAGGTACGGTCGGTAGTGCGACATGCTAGTTGCATTGAGCAGAATGGTTGCTCTGGAACCTCGGAATCATTTCTAGACTATGCAGCAGACCTCTTAAACCAGAGCGACAATGTTGATTTTGATCCATGCGATTTCATCGAGGATATCCAGAGTGCACTGTTTTCTCAAAATCGAAGCGCAACACCATCCTTCACAGATTTTGTTATCGTGTCATCCGACTTTGAGTCCAAACTTCAGAAGATTTTTGGCTCGGAGACCAAGTTCGATGGCGCTTTCTTGTTAGACGTCTTTGGAAAATTTTTGGCACAACGCTTCATAAGTTTCATCAAGTACTTTTTCCTTGATGAGACAGAGGATGCTTTGTCGAGCGGAAGAAGGTTGATGCCGCAGCAACAATCTCAAATTGCCACGAGAGAGTCTCGACAATCTCAAGTCCTCTGAAGAGGAGGAATGATCAAGACCGTGCAAAGGGCAAATGATCTTCTTGCTCTTAATCACCAGCCCAGGAGACTTCGCGGTGAGGCCACGGAGGAAGATCCGTTTCTGCATCTAGAAGTGAACGACTTTTTGAGCTTTTCTTTGGATGTTTACTTTGGAGACGTGGAGAAACACCTCCGATTTGGAGTAAACTTTGATTTTGAATCAGGCAGCGGTGCTAATGGCTCTTTTTCTTCATTGTTAGAATCAAATGCTAAACGCTTACGTTACAAATCACCATTAAACTATGACTAAACCTCTGTGGGCGTTCTAATATTTCTTCATCGGAACTTGATTTGGTGGAATTCTTTCTCTTAGCATCCAGTAGCAGTATGCACTGGCCACTGCAACCGCCGGAGCGATGTCTGCTGTTTTCTCTATTACACACTACCCGTTATCGTAGCCGCTGACCCTTAGGGAGGACGTCATGCTGCTATCCTTGCCCCTTACGCATGGCAGAATTTACGCCCCGCTACTCTTCCCGCCACACCCGGTGAGTCGACAGTCCTGGACTTCCTTGAGACTCTTTCACTCGGCGCGGGTCGTTGACCCGTGGTGCCCACCAAGGCAAGATTTCCTTTGAATAATGACTAGATTGCCTGCTGCACGTTCGATGAACACCCACTTG
This sequence comes from Shionodiscus oestrupii, assembly GCA_036939715.1. Lineage (NCBI taxonomy): Eukaryota > Bacillariophyta > Thalassiosirophyceae > Thalassiosirales > Thalassiosiraceae > Shionodiscus > Shionodiscus oestrupii. The sequence goes on from JALLOW010000103.1 coordinate 17,122, forward strand.
CGTTGCACACTGCACATTTTTCCCACAAATGTTTTCCCGTCAATCACTACCTTCACTAACAATGACCGTCTACCTGTCCTTTGTCCATCATCCCCCACGCACTATGCCGATTTTTCTCCTCCATCGTCGAGTCCCAGTCCTGATACGAGTGTGCTGCAACCAAGAGGAAAGCCGGTACCACATTGTAGGAGCCCCTCCTTCCGTACTGGATTTTCACTTCCCTGTCGACAATCACTCTTGTAATCAGATCTTCCTTTCTGTCTACCACGCAAAAAGTCCTCAAGTTTCCAGTCTCTCTGACGAAGCATTCGTATGTGTTCGTGACTTCACCAGTCAAACATACTACCACGAGGTCATTCCACTCCCTGTGTTGAATTTGCACATTTCTAATCCTCATTACTTGATCATTTTTGATGTACTTCTTCAACACCCATTTAGGGTAGGTGTACCTGCTCCCCTTGTAACACTTTGTAAATGCTTCAGTCCCTTGGTCGAACTCCTCCATCTGTTCGGTCCAGTCCCGAATTTGCTCCTTTCCTTTGGCTATGTTGTAGTACCTGGGTACGAGTCCTGAGTCTTTGCCGTCATTCCGGCAGAAATACCAGTCACTGTAGTCACCAAATTCCATCATCATTGCAGAGACTCCATTTTCCGGTTCCCCTTCCAACAGTACGTCCCCCTTGGGGAGTTCAAAGTCAAAGTCTGCGGGAACGTAAGTGAATGCCAAGATCTCGCCTTCCTTTTCTATACCATCTTTCCCAACCCAGCGATTGAGGCGGTCCTTGTCTGCGGTGTGGTCTCCGGCATGGTTTTCATACAGATCCTTCGCTGCAGTGACACGCATGACCTTTCCATTCACTGCCATTTTGTTCACTTCCAGTTCGTATGGTCCCCAGACCTTGGGAGCTGCCAATGAGTAGTCTTTCGCGATCTCTTCGATGAAAATATTGTTTTGCACAAACTGCCCCAGTGTCCCAATTATCGATTCCACACTCGACTTGTAGTCATCCTCAAGCTGAATTTTGTGGCCACTCTTCGTCGCGTTTCCCTCTGAGGGTGCGGAGAAAACAAAAATTGTTCCGTGGACCCTAATGTTTGTACTTTTAGTGTCGTCGATGTACAACGCAGCGTGTTGTACTGGCTTGCAAGCCGTGTAATCACGTCAAGGTCCCTCAGTTCTTCCTTGAGGAAGCGACGGACAGCTCCCTCGGCGGACATGTCCACTCTACTCCCGTTCCCAAAGCGCACTTTGAAAATCTTTTTGCAACATGT
>JALLOW010000109.1:0-10115 GCA_036939715.1 Shionodiscus oestrupii
TGTAGATGTAGATGTAGATGTAGATGTAGATGTAGATGTAGATGTAGATGTAGATTTAGATGTAGATGTAGATGTAGATGTAGATGTAGATATTTCCCCCTTCAACGACAAGTGCGCCCGCGTGGCCAACCATGACGTGCAGCTCACGGACAAGAAAGCAACTGCGCTGACGGAGGCGGTCCGGCCGGGCGTGGACCACCTCCTGAAGGAAGGGCCATGGGGGTGGCCCGGTTGCAAGGCGTCAAAGCGCCCTCACTCCCAGTGTGAGGGGGGGGGGCAGGGGTGGACAGGGCTGCCACGAGGAGGGCGCGCACCATTGGCGTGCAGCCAGATGTGGGGACGAGTTTGCGAGGAGCGTGTTGGGCGCAAGGGAGGAGGGCATTAGAAGGGCATTAGAGCCCTGATCGGCAGGGCGTGGCAAGGGAGCATGGCGTGCGAGCTGGAGGGGGCCGGCGGCGCGTGGCAAGGAGGCGCGATGTGCGGACTGGAGGGGGGCGTCGGCGCGCGTACGAAGGAGCAGGAGGGAGTCAAGAGGAGGAAGCAGTGCGAAGGCCCGTGGGTCAGGCCACGTGAAAAGACGAAGACAGAGGAAGCACCACGCGCTCCGGACACGCGGCTGCTCCTTGATCGCGGGGAAGGTAAGCAGCGCCGGGGCGCCCACCAACGGAAGCACCAAGCGCTCCGGGGTGGGCGCAGTTTGGCGTCCGAGCGTGTCACACCGAGGCGGAGACGGGCGGGGGAGCTGGTGGCAGCTCGTGGTTTGAAAGAGGCGGGCGGCGCGCCCACCGCCCCAGGGGCAATGCACAGCAACCCCAGGTAGGGCGCCGGGGCAGGGAAACAAGCTGGAAACAGAGAGTGCCGACCTTCCACAAGCGCCAAGCAGCGCGCCTTCGGGCGCGCTGGAGTGCTTGCGGGAGGGTCCTCCATGAGTGACAAAGGGCGCGTCGGCGGGCGTGCCTGGCCGCTTGAGGGAGTTGCGAGCTGGAAGCGGCGAAGGGTGGCCCTCCACAAACGGCAGGCATCGCGCCTGCAAGCGCGCGGCATGGCTTGCGGGAGAGCCCTCTACAGGCAGCGAGTGGCGCGCTTGGCTCGCCGGACTGCCTGCGGGAGGGGGCCAGGGCAGCAGCTCCTTGTTACTGGGCTTGGGTGGAAAGCACATTCCAGCACACGGGCTCGTCGGCTCTGGCTGGCGTGGAGGGCACGTTTCAGCACAAGGCCTCCTTGGCCCCGGCTGGCGTGGAGCCGAAAGGGAGACACGTTTTGGGGTCGGCGGTGGCCCGGTCTCCTTGCCTCCGGGGGAGGCACGCTGCGAGAGCAACACAAGAGGCACCCAGCCAATGTACCGCATGGAAGGCAGGAGCGGGACCCGGCAACAGGCTGCCGCAGGGACTGGATGGGCGGCGCGCGTGAGGTAAAGTGCAAAGCAGCCCCGGGCGCGTTGGGGCTGGGGTACGAGCTGGAACCGGCGAGGGCTCGTCCATCTGCCTCTGTCCACGGCGCAAGACTGGGCGCGCCAGGGCGGAGGCAGGAGGTGAGGAGGGCAGTAGTTCACGCCTTGGCCCGGGAGGAAGGCACGCTTCAGGGGCAATGCCAAGCAACAACCCGTGTCGGGGCGGAAGGGGGGAGCGGAGGACACCCCAGGTCACATCATTTCAGAGAGGAAGCGTCCAAGTTACTGTCGGAGTCAAAGGCAAAGCAAAAGCTGGTGGACAGGCCGGAGCGGCACAGAAAGTTCGAGGCGCGAGAGCGGGAAGCAGTAGACAAGCAGGATGCGTCTCTGGGGCGGCCGCTTGACGCTTGACCCACCACGGAGGCGGGACGGCGCTCCAGCCACGGGGGCGGACAAGGGCGCCATTCGAAGAAAAAACAAGAGGCAGAGGCACCGTCTGTAGGAGACGCAGCCGGACACGACCCACTGGAGGAGGAGGCCCGCCAAGGCGAGGCGCGTCGCCGGGGCCCGGCTCGCGGGCGATTGCGCAGACGGGACGCAGGGGGAACATGCTCCCGCCGGGAGCGGCGCTGGAGCACCTGGCGGCAGCCTCGCTCCTGCGGATCGAGCAGCCCATCGCCGCGGCCCACGCCGTCGACCCGCTCTGCTGGCTCCATGCCCAGCGGGGCGCGGAGGACGCTCCGGCCGTCTACTTCGGCGACGCCGAGGGCTGGGTCGAGGCGGCGGCGCTGGGGGCGGCGTCGCCGGGCGCGATGGCGGACGCGTGGGATCCCTTCGCGGGGCGACGCATCTGGGACGGGGACGGGGACCGCGGGACGAGGCCCGTGTTCCGCGAAGGCGACCTGCCGCCGGGGGCGCGGGTGTACGGGGGCGCCCGCTTCGACCGGCGGGCCGGGGGGACGGGGGCGGGGGCGGGGGCGGAGACGCCCGGCGCGGCGGGGGACGACTGGGACGGCTTCGGGGGAGAGGGCGGGGGGTGCTGGATCCTGCCGGCCGTGGAGCTGCGGCGAGAAGGCGGCGAGGCGGGCGGCGAGGGCGTTGCGCCGCCGGGGGCCGCTGCGGAGAGGCGCGGCAAGACCCTGACGCTGGCCGTTCACCTTCACAACACCGTCGACCCCGGCGGCCCCCAGGACCTGCGCCGCGAGCCGCTCCGCCGCCGGGGATGGCGCGACGCCGCCGCGCGGGTCCGCGCCCTCCTGCGCGGGCTCACGGCGGACCTGTCCCCGGAGGCGCCGTGCACCACCCTGCCGCCGGTGCTGGCGAGGGCGGAGGCCACCGGGGGCGCCGGCGCGGGCCCCGCGTTCGACCGGTTCGAGCGTGGGGTGACCGCGGCCCTGCGGCGGATCCGCGCGGGCCGCGGCGGGCCCGCGGGCGCCGGGGCGGGGGGCGCGCTGCGCAAGGTCGTCCTCGCGCGCAAGCGGGACCTGTGCCTCGGCGCAGCCGTGCGCGGCTTGGACCTCCTCCTGCGGCTGAAGTTCGGGGGGCACCGCGGCCACCTCTTCTACCTGCGCCCGGGCGCCGGGGCCGGGAGGGGTACGCCGGCGCGGCGCTGGGAGTTCCTCGGGTGCACCCCCGAGCGCCTCTTTCGGGCGGGCGGGCCCGGCCGCCGGGTGGCGTCCGAGGCGCTCGCCGGCACCCGCCTCCGCGGGACGACGCCCGCCGCGGACGGCGCGCTCCTGCGCGAGCTGCTGGCGTCCGAGAAGGACCTGCGGGAGGTGGAGATCACGGGGAGGTTCGTCCGGGATGCCCTCCGCGCGCTGGAGAGGAACGGCTGGCTGGAGGGGAGCCGGGAGGGCGCCGACGGCGCGGCGGAGCCCGCGGGCGAAGGGCAGGGGTACCAACCACGGTACTTTGTGCGGCGACTGCGCAATCTGCAGGTGAGTCGTCGCGGCGTGCCGAGCCGCTAATCACCGGGGGTACACAGCAACAACCAGAGGTCTAACGCCGGGTAGGACCTGGGTTCAAAGCATGACACGTCGACATTGATGTCAGCGCGCCAGACACTGGCGCAGGCACGGACGAAGTCTGAATGTTGTCATTTTACTCTGAATGTGGGGGGCGATCGCCTAAGATGTTCATCAGTATGTGACACGGTCCCTGCCAATCTCGGACGAAAAATGAGGGCTTACAATTGGTGAATCCTTCGAACCGTTGCTCATTCAGCTGCACTCGGTGTCAGCCAATCACGTTCAATGCAACCAGTTGTCTAGGTAGAACGAAACGACCACATTAAGACGTTGAGGAAGGAATAAGATGCAACGTGATCATCATCTTCACAGACAGAGCAGTTGGCATTGACCCCTGGTTGTTGAAAGGTACCCCTGGGTCAATCCTACGTGAGACACAATTACAAACTGATTCTGTCTCGTCCCAGCACATATGCCAAACATTTGAAGGGAAATTGTCAGAGAATGCAACCGTCATTGGTAAGACTGTGTACTTGCGCCCCACGCGACATTGCGCTCTGAAATCTAACATGTATTGGCTGACTTTTTTCAAAGACGTCTCTCGCTCCCTTTTGAACGCACTCCACCCTACTCCTGCAGTGTGTGGCGATTCTCCCACGACGGCGCTCGAATTCATTAGAAAATACGAAACCCTCGGATTTGACAGGGGATACTATGCTGGTCCCTTTGGTTACATCGGTCAGGACTCTACTGACGTTGTGGTTGCCATTCGATCAGCACTCGTGACAAATTATCATGATGGATCACCCGATGTCAGGCCCTCTCTACAACAGTTTGACCTTAATGCCCAAAACCATCAATTAGAGAGCAATCAGCTCAAAGCAAAAGTGTCTGTATTTGGCGGGGCCGGCATCGTTGAGGGATCCACCGTTCAAGGGGAGTGGGCAGAAACTGCTCATAAAATGGGGTAAGCAACGCAGTTTGTTACACTACAAAGCTCGGAATCCTGCACTCCTTGCATTTTAACATGCCATTTACATGTATTTATTGCCAGTGTCTTCTCTTCTCTGTTTCCTCCAGCCCCCATCACACTGCAAAGCTATTCTATGCCAAACGTCGCGTGGTCAACGGCATTCATAGAAGAGTTGGTGCGCTGTGGGGTGACGCACTTTTACCTCTGTCCCGGATCAAGAAACACGCCGCTGACAGCGGCAATCTTCAAATCCATGCGATTGAACGTAGGCGTGGTTCGAGCCATCTCAGTTCATGATGAGAGAGGCGCTGGATTCCGAGCTGTTGGCTTCGCGCGCACGAACGGACGCCCTGCGGCGGTTGTCACGTCCAGCGGAACGGCGGTGGCCAATTTGTACCCATCGGTGGTAGAGGCGTCCGCCGACGGGGTGCCGCTGATAGTTCTTACGGCGGACAGGCCTTATGAAAACCGGGACACCGGCAGCAATCAATCCATTGATCAGGTGAAAATATTTTCATCCTCTTACGTCCGATGGTTCCGAGACATCCCACCGCCTTCGGACGACGTTCCCGTGTCATTAGCGCTATCGGATGCCAACCATGCAGTTACTTTATCGAAAGTTGAGAACGGCCCGGTGCATTTAAATGTACAGTTTCGGGAAAATTTGGCCCCAGAAAGTGGCCCCATCCGCAACGACAACCGGGTGGGATCGACAACAAAGTTTCACAATCTGAGATTCGTCGATGTGCACGGATTTTCACGCTGGTCCCAAAGCGGACACCGCTGGCAGAATTTTTATCCAAATGATAGTACTCATCATTCTATTCCAGAAGTGGCAAGTCTGATACGTAAATCACGGCGTGGAATCATTGTGACTGGTAACTTCCGAGGCGCCGCCGACGGCGATACCCGCGAGCTCCTGCCTGAAACCATTGCGCATTTTGCCAAAACGATTGGCTTCCCCATTCTGGCTAGCGTCCAGAGTGGAGCTCTGCGACGAGAAGACCAAGTTGTTCCGTACTCCGAGCTATTGCTCAAGAACCCCTCGGTGTCGAACGGACTGCAGCCGGATCTCATCCTGCAGCTTGGATCGCCTCTTATCTCAACAGAAATCTCAAAAGTCATTGCAAGTAGCCCTTCACCGATACATGTTCTCGTTCAGCGTTTCTATCCATACGAGCGTGCCGACCCTGAGCATACTGTGACCCACCGCATATCGACCGACATCGGTTCATTTCTTAATCATTTTATGGATCACATCGACCGACAGGGATCAAGGGACTTTTACGGAAGTGAGCTTGCTCCCCCCCTGCTCTATCTCGGGCGTCAATTGCGTCGGCAAGTTCCGTCTATCGTCCAAGAGTCGTCCGCTGCTTTGGTGGCATCTAGTGATGACCCCGCAACAAGCCTTACTGAGCCACAGGTGATGATGGCAATAGCGGAGGTCTTGAGCGAGTCTAACGCTGATCTTGCACCGATGTCCCTTTTTTTGTCCAACTCAATGCCAGTTCGAGATGGGTGAGTGATTTTCCTTCCAAACGGATTCTTGTTTGATACGCAAACATCATCTCTCGTATCATTGTTTTTGGATCTCTTATACCGCACATTGTATTGCTTTTGATTCCTGTTCAAAGAGAGTTCTTCTTTTATCCGCTCGTACAAAAGTCTCATTGGTCCACTTCGCTGGTCTCTGTAAATCGAGGTGCAAGTGGTATTGACGGAATAATATCAACCGCAACTGGTTGCGCGGACACTTCGAAACGAACAACACTTGTTTGTGGAGATGTAACTACACTCCACGACCTGAACGCTCTATATGGCTTAACAAAAAGTGATGATCCATCTACGCCCAGCAGTAATAGTCTGCCCCTCACAACAGTTATCATAAACAACGGTGGCGGCGCAATTTTTTCCTTTCTGCCAATCAGCAAACACGGGCAAGATGTTGGTTTTGAGGAGTATGTGAGTCGCTTTCATTCGCCAGTACATTTTTATTTGATTCAGAACTCATATTGCTTTCATTTAAGTGGGGAACACCAACAAATAACTTTTCTTTCAAAAAAGGAGCCTCGGCATTTGGTCTACCATATAAATCTGCATCCTCATACGAAGCATTTAAGAATGCATATCGCTCTAGCATACATTTGGGCGGTCCTGCTGTGATTGAGGCCAAAGTCATTGAAAGGCTACCAAATGTAGAAATTCACCAGAAAATCAATGATAGTGCTAGAAGCTTCGTTGACACTGTCTTGGGTCCACCGCCTACCTGGGATCGCAAATTACCCATCAAATTGTACCACGGCGAGGAGAATGGCACTCTCAGAGCAGTAAAAGAAACTGAGACAAAGACATTGCTTTTACTTCATGGATGGATGGGTGATAAGTCCGAATGGGATATTGTTGGTGAAACATTGATGGGAGATTTATCTGGATGGAATATAATTTCAATGGATTTGCCAGGTCACGGTGAATCTTCTCTCGTATTTTCGTCAGATCAACAGATTGTGCGCTCTTCGTTAAGTCTTGATGCAATGAAACCATTCGGTCCAGCGTCAAGCTCTCCCTTCTCAATAGATATGATGGCCAGCACTGTATGCAATTCTCTCATCCAGGATCACGGTGTCAAACATATTTCAGCGATTGCTGGTTACAGTCTTGGCGGCAGAGTAGCTCTTGCAATGAAGCGACTTTATTCCACAACTTTTTTATCGCTTGAAAATGACATGGATAATGCCCTGACATCAACAGAACTAGTGACGGATCAGACAAGAATAATCTTACTGGGTTCAAGTCCTGGAACGCTGCCTTCCGATGACAACGGTAACCGGAACTATGACGAACAGCGTTTGTATAAAGATTTTTCTCTAGCAGAGTCCTTATTTTCGTCTGCCTTTAGATCATATTTGGCACCAGAGGCGCAGGACAAAGAGAACTTGACAATATTTTTAACAAAATGGTACAGCTCCCAATCTTTATGGGGCAACTTAAGACAAAACAAAAGGTACAATGCTATGTTGGAAAAACGCTTGAAAAGCCTCATTGCAAGAAGGCAAGACATTGCCTCTGTTCTTTACGGATGCTCGCCGCCACTAACACCTCAAGATGATTGGAAAGCTGTCACCCCGTCAAAGACCCTTTTCATTGCTGGAGAACTTGATAAGAAATACTCTCGCATAGGCCGTACTTGGGAAGAAATGCGTGGTATTGCAAAATATATAGAGGTTGCAGATGCAGGACATGCTCTTCTACTGGAAAAGCCACAGACGATATCATCAGTGATTCGCGACTTTGTCAGTGACGAAATTAAAGATAAGAAATGGCAGAATTTCATTCAACCGAAATTCGAATCACCTAGTACTTCTCTAAAGGAAGATGCTACTGTTGCAACCCAGCTGCACCGAGTTGGCATCATGGAATATGAAGCATTTAGCATCACCCTGGGGCCGAACAATGGAGCTGGAGAAGGAGTTCGAGGCATTGGATGGGGTGATAGTGCTCGATATGGAGGTAAGATAAAGAGACGTGAAGGGTTTATTGTAAGTATTGCATCAAGAGACGGGATGGCGGTGGGTGTTGGAGAAGTAAGTCCACTCAAAGGTCTTCACAGCGAGTCATTAGAGGATTCTGAACACCAGCTACAATTAGTAAAAGAGTTTCTCATGTCTGATGCCGAGCAATGTCCTGAATTTGATGCGGCACAAGTGCTCTCACTCGACGGGTCTCTGACTAGGTACATTGATTCGATATTTGCTCTGGTGGGTATTTATAAAACGTCAATCGCACCATCTGTTAGGTCAGGGTTGGAGATGGCCATACTTTCTGTCAGTTCACAACTTTACGGGCTTCTTCTGCCTCAAGCCTTGGCAGCCAATTACATGCAGAGGTCACGATCGATGCCACGGTCAAGTTTTGGCCAATTACCGCTTAATGGAATTATCACAAGAGGAATGGCTCAAACATCGTTGAAAAATGACAGAACAAACATATCTTTTCAGAGTTTAAAGGTAAAAGTAGGAGAAGAGAATGAAGATGATGTCCTCCATCTGATCCAGTTGAAAGAATCCTCATCGAACAAGCAACATTTAAGGCTTCGAGCGGATGCAAATAGAGCATGGGGCCTTGACTCTGCCCAAGCTTTTGTTAATGAACTCAAAAGGGCTGGAAATTCCGTGTTGGAGCAGTTTGACTTTATTGAAGAACCATTAGAAACACAAACTATTGATGGGAAATGGAGTCTCAATGCCCAAGTAGGTGCATTGGAAACATTTATTGATGGTGGAGGTCTGAGTTATGCATTAGATGAGAGTTTGGCAGATCTCGCTGTGATCCATGGCTGCAATTTTGACAGGATTGCTCATGATCTGAAAAATGCTTTTGGGGGAGACAAAATAGGACAAACAGGCTGTGCTGCATTTGTGCTGAAACCAGCATTGCTCGGCCTTGAACTTTCAATGCGGTTGGCGAAGCTTGCACAGCAGGAGTTGCAAATAGTTCCTGTGTTTTCGTCATCTTTTGATTCGGGCATTGGTCTGGCGTACACAGCCATACTTGCCGCTGTGGCTGATACCTCTCCTTATTCAAACAGCTTGAAAAGATATTCTCATGGGTTGGGCACATTTGCTTTGCTCGGCGGTGATACACTGTCCCCTCCTTTTGAATCATATGTCGACAAGGATGGGCTGCTCAACGTACCATCACTGTCGAGGGCACTCTATGGGCTTAGTCTTGATGAAATGAGTGATCGTCTTCCAACATATAAAAGCATATCAACAACTGAAGAATCCGCAATCATGTCGACAGAATCAGATAGCTACCTTTCCACAACATTAACTACATCCGGTGGAAGAGATATCTCTGTCTCCGTTTCTCTCCCTCTTCCCTTTTCTGATGGGGCAGCAAGCTCAAGATTTACTGATTTACCTCAAATATCGCGATGGTGTCCCTGGCTAAATTCTGTGACATACTTAGATGAATCCCCGGGATTGACAGAATGGAATTTGAATATCCGCGGCGTTCGGTTCAGTTGGAAGGCAAAGAGCGAAGTTCTTACTAATCCCAAGGGCATAATGTGGGAAGCAGTATCAGGGCTAAAGAACAGAGGAGTTGTCGAGTTTGAACCAATATCTAGTGACTCATGCATAATGAAGGTGAAAATGAGTATCATCATGCCCTACATTCTTGTATCTTTGTTTCAAGGAATGCCATTTGTGCGTGATTTCCTTGAAAATAAACTACTGAAATGGAGTTTGGAGATGTTCAGAGATGTTGTGAAGGCAGATTTGGCCTTGGAACGGGGAGATCAAGAACTCGGAGATGCCCTGAATGGCGCGGTGGAAGGAAGAGCAAATGCTCTCGAAGAAGCATTGAAATGAGCCTCTGGTATTGTAACTTGTGTATAATAATCTCCAATGTTCAGAATAAGTAGTGATTAGATCATAATTTTTAGTAGCTAGAGTGCGTTATCACAGGTAACAAGCAAAGCGGGTAAGGAATGTTGGTTTGGGTTGTTGTAACTGATCTCTTACTTACATAGAGGATTTGTGAGAACATCTATTTGTTGACTGGAAGAGTGGGTACCTGAGGCTTGGCTCCCTAAAACAGCCTTGCATCGATTCACAGTGTTTCCGCGCGGGCGTGCCCGGCGCGTCGAGATAAGAGGGCAACCAGGCTACAGCTGGTTGCTACGGACAATCCAGGTACAGGATTTCCAAAGAATTTGGCGGCAAACGATACGACATCTATATTTATCAAAATTCGGAAAGATGCCTTCTTTCGAATTTCTGCT